>JANHAO010007956.1:0-19694 GCA_026873985.1 Saraca asoca | reverse complement strand
AGTTTAGAGTCTAGAATATTTCCTGTAATCTCTCCTTTCTATGTAAAGCATGTAAATCATTGTCTATAAAAGGAAAATAGCCACAAAAGGCAGAGGCAGATTTTTCAAAAGAATGCTCTCTTGTTCTTGTTATCTTGACATAAGTATCCCCAGTAAGTTAAAAAAAAATGGGTCTTAGATAATCCAGTTCTGTGTAAGCTTAAATTACCTTTAATTCGGAAGCATCAATTACAGAGTGATTATCACTACCCTCAAAAGATCCTGTATTGAAATTGTTATCCTAGCATAGCTTGACAACATCATTTTTAAGCATTTCATTCCACTGCTCCAATTCTTTATTAGACTCTGCATCAACCTAGGAGTCATAATAAAGTGTAAGAAAGCAGACAAAAGGGATATATAAGGTAAAAAAAAATACTTTCCATCTGGCATATATTAGATGGGAAATTTTCCAGTGTTTTGGTGATTGGCTTTCCCTTCTGGTCTTTTTTACACTGGGCAATTACATTGGTCAGCTTAACAAGAAAGCAGACAGTAGAGTAACAGAGTATATGTTTCCGAAATAAAATAACTGATACTGAATGTGATTCACCAAAATACATGCTCTCCCCTGCGATGTATGAAAGAAACATGAGCCCTCTCCGATGTAGTCAATTTTGTGCAAACATACTTGCAACAAAGTGGTCACATTTAGCATCATAAAGCAATATGCAATATACTGTTTAATTGGAAAAAAAAAAGAAAAAAATAATGGAAGAAATGCACCACATCATAATTTGGCCAACTCTATCAGGCTATCAGCAGCACCAAATGTTAGTAAACAAGGTTTTTTACGAGGCCAACCTTGGCAAATTTATGGAAGTTACGGAGCTTTGTTGTCAAGCGGAGACTACGAAGTGGCTTCCCACTTCCTTTATGTAACTTTCCATGTTAGTTTTCTCTTGACATAGGAGAAGAGTCTGAGCTTTCTTTGTTACCTAAAGATGACGATGACCTTGGTGCAAATATATGGGACAGAAGCTAAACTGGCGAAAGAGTTATATTGCAAACTATGTCCAAACACTTGTCAACAACCTCTATACGGTTGTAAATCAAATGAGTTTGGAAAAAAGTCCAGACAGGAGGAGGCCATGTAATTGCTTCTCTAATTTTTAAAGCTTATATAAAATGTGAAGAAGCCTGTGTATGGTGCACAAGACGACGAACCTCAAGAGCTTTGTTCATTTCATCCTCGGATAGTTCATTGCTGCTACTGTGTTCCGTATGGTGCATGGAAGAAAGTCTGTCCCAAGAAAAGGAGCTTGATTCAATGTCCAACATCGCAGCCTTAACCAGCCTTTCCCATAGATTGATTTCTGTTGAGTTCTCAGGAAGCGAGCCACATTTTAAATCCTCTACTGATTCATCCACACTGAATAAAAAGTTGACAGCAACAGACAATGGCACTTTGTAAAGCATATTCAACGTGACAGATTTTGCTATCATGCATAACACACTCCTAGTTGGCTTTTCTGAAAACTAATACTAGTGATTGATTTTCTTTGTTAACTAAAATTTATCACCCAATACCCAGTTCTGATTATCACTAGTAACTAGAAAAGAGAAAAGAAATTTAGCATAAAGCCCAATAAGAAAAAGATCACAAAATCGTTTGGGCAAACAAAAAAAACTCTTGCGTTTAACATTTAACAATCGATTACATATACTACGGCTTGTGATAGTATACACTCTGCTTATGATAGTGTACACTAAAGTTCTAACATAAATGTCCTATTTATAGTTCTGCTACATATGGGTATTGATAATAATAATAATAAGAAAGGAAAATGGAGAAGAGGGTAACCTAGAACTGGAATGCATGGTAAGGAGTGGCCTTGAGGGGCGGTGGGGGAAGGCAGAGGAGCGATGTTTGGCAGTGCCTTTACGAACCAATTCGAGCAATTGCGTGAACCTAAACGCAGACCCTGATGCAGTGTTTCCCAACATATAGAAGACCTGCATTCCCGTTGATGAATCAAAACCAAAATGTAAGTTTGATCAAAAGTAACAGTGATTAATGCTGCCATTACAGTAGAATCCAAAAAGCTGTGAAATGGAAAATAGAACAAGTAAGCACAGCGAGTGAGATAGATGAAGATATAGACCCTGGAAGTAGCGGTGAGAGGCAATGGGGCCTCGGATTCCAACTCCAAATCCTTCTCTTCTTCTCTGCCCTGAAATCCCCACGTGTGATATAAACAAAACTAATGTGTATGCATAAAAACGAACCTGATCGCAATGTTAATATTGTCTGATCGAAATTATATATCTACAGTACAACATCACACTACATGTGTATGATCTAAAATGAGAATCCCGGTTCGAGGTTCCAATCAATATTGTTAATTTTTGCTTCTTTTTTTTTTTTTTTCTTTTTCATAGAGAGAGGTTGGGGTGGTGGGGTTGTAATTGTAAAGTGAAAACCAACCTGGTCTTGAATCGGCTGGATGATTGCATTTGCAGGGTCTTGCTTTTGCTCCTTTGCCATGTGTAACTAAACTGAAAAAGATTAAGGGAATTGGGAAGTCAAAATGTGGAGAGAAAATTGCAAGGAATTGCAGCCAAAGTAGTTTGCTTTTTCAAGGATGAAATGACAGAAAAATTTGAGGGATGTAGAAAATATAGAGAACGGAGATCCACGCTGACACTCTGGTTCTACCACTCTCCTACCTCAATAGTAGTTTGTAATTTGTACAACAATGATAACTGCTTCTCGGAATATAGATAGTATTCAACAAAAAGAAGGCCTAGGTAATAGATAGAGAAAGAAACGGTGGGTCAGCTGATAGAAACTAGAGAGCAATCTGCGGGATTTGGCGGACTATCTGTTTCAATTTTCAATTATACATTTTCTAAATTTTTAAGTTATATTGAATTTTATGAAATTGAAATTTTATCCGTTTCAAATTATATATTAAATAATTAAGTATATTTTATTAGAATATTAACTTCATATTGTGTAATTAAATAATTACTTTAGAATAGTTAAAATGGAATTTTTATATTGAGTTCGAATCTCATTTTACTAAATTTATAAAATTTTAACACATTCAATGTCCAAGTTATATATATTAAAGAATTAAATTGTAATTTCTTTTATTGTGTTCTATTGTCATTGTACTAAATTGATTCTTGAAAAAATAAAAGTTACTTGATTGAGATGGAATCCCATTCTACTAAATTTATAAAATGTTAACACATTTAACACATGCAATGTCAATTTATATATTAAATAATTAAATTGTAATTTCTTTTATTATGTTCTATTGTCATTATACTAAATTGATTCTTGAAAAAATAAAAGTTACTTGATTGAAATCGAATCTCATTCTACTAAATTAGAAAATTTTAACACCTTCAATGTCAAGTTATATATTAAATAATTAAATTATAATTTTTTTGTGCTTTATTGTTATTATACTAAATTGATTCTTGAAAAAAATAAAAGCTACTTGATTGAATTAGGATCTTATTCTACTAAATTAATAAAATTTTAACACATTTATTGCATTCACATCATCAAAAATCAATTTCTTCTTCGTCTTCACTCCTACTAGCAGAATTAAAGTCATCATCCAACATAACTTCCAACTCTTCACTGCTAATACTTGACATACTTTTATCACTTTTTTCTTCTCCCTTATTGCTATCTAAGATATCTTACGACCCCTTATATTCCATATCTTCACTATCTGAGTTTATGTAAAGGAGACCACCCTCCTTTACCTCCACATAATCTTCATTAGATAGCAACTCCATATCTTTACTATCTGATTCATCACTATTATCATCATTGTTGTCATCTGATGAGTTAGAATAGGATGAGTCATTTTGGACTTGTGGCATAAAAGTGTAGGCTCAAGCTTGTGGGGTTGGCTTGGGTTAGGCCTACGGCTTGAGTGTGGCCAATAACTTGGGTTTGCCTTAGGTCTATTGTTGGTTTATATGGGTTTGAGTTTTAAACAGAGGCACATTATCAACATTTGAAACCATAGATTGTGAGATAGGAATAACCACAATCACATCAGAAATGTCATGATAAATAGCATTACTACTAACATATATAGCAAACATATTCAACACATTATTGTCATTCCTAATTATTACATATTGAGTGTTGGTAGTTGAAACAAAACACCTAATACAATAGGTGCAATTAACTCTAAATGGAATCTCACACAATATAAATTTGTTCAAGTCACCAACCAAATCCAAATACTTATATCTGTCAGGCTCCACCACACCATATATAATGTGTTAGTTGTCCTTGATTCAGATGTGTGAGGAGTGAAAATTATCCATTATGATTGGACTAAAAGCATCAACTGCATTGGATAAAATAATGTGAACATTTGCAGACTCAAAATGTTAGATAGCAACTGCGTTGGAAAATACAAAAAAATGGGTGGCATTGCATCAGAATACTATATTTTGAAATGATGAGTTCAACCACAAATGTTCACTTACATTTTATATTTTTTGTTTTTTCTCGTAAATCCCAAATTCTATATTCTAATTTCCCTTTCATATTCCTTCGTGGAAATAATTGAAGCAAGCAAGAATTATTGCTTTTTATATTCATTAGATTGGTCAAACTGTTCAAGCTTTGTTATTTTAGTTTTGACTGAGAGGCTAATTTTAGTTGTTACATTTTCTTATTCATTAATTAATAGATACTTTTAGTTTTTCATAATTATATAGTTTACGTTTTAGAATTCTTAGACCATTGTAATATTCATACTAAAATTAATACATTTTTTTAGAATAAAATTATAATATTTAGTAATTTTAATATATTTCTTAGACATTTTATATGTTGCTATAATTTTAAATTTTTTTATATGTATAATCTCTTGTCTCTCAAAATTTTATTTTAATTACATTATTAAAAGCTATTTTGGTGGAACTTGAGAAGGTAAATTTATGCTTTTATCAAGTAAGCTTTAACGATTAAATTAATGCAGCCATCTAAACTGTAAATATCTTATATTATCTAAGTGGAGAGCCTGGGTTAGAAAAAATGATAAGCTTGTGTCTCCTGAGGATCCACTTCTTTATACTTAACTTTGTTTCCAGCCCATTTCACCCCAGTATCTAATTGAATTCTTCTATCAAGTGATGGGAGCATATGGATATAGAATAGAGCACATTATGATGGTTGATATTATACCTAATGCCTCTGTGCGTAAGGCAATGAATGAAATTAATGCAGTTAATAACACTTTTTTCATAGACTTATTTTTGCTACTGGACGTAGTAAGTCATGGCATACATCTATTGTCTTTAATAACTGTGTATCATCCTTTCCCCACCAGTTTCTTTCCCTGAGGACTTCCATGACCAAGATTTTTAAATCTTTTTAAGCTTTAAAGGTGAAGTTAGTCCATACAAGTGGCTGTCTACCCAAAAATGGATTTTGGAGTTGTTTTCTTTTGTTAAAATTAAATTTGAAAATTTACCAAAGAAAATGGTTGTAAATGCTAGCTTGTTTAAAGCTTTGTTACCGCTCTGTTTATTTTTTTCTCATCATTGTTTTTACCTTGTTTGCAACCTGATTGAGGATTGATTTTTGCTTTATAGCTCAAAGGATGCAACTTGCTAGTGTGTACAAAGAAGAAGCAGGAAAGGTGCCTTTAAGTCGGGAAAGTGAAGCTGATGGTAAAGCCAAATATCTAGGTGGGGTTGGTGTGATCAGGTAGAGTGTCACAAATGAAGACTTATGATCATATTTGACAAACAAACATGCTCGAATTCAGACAAAACTTGACATAAGAATCAAATATAAAGAGAAGATCATGTGGCACGAATTTGAGAGAAAATGCACATATAGGTTATTTTTTCTATTTTTTCCTATTTTGAGGGCATTTATATAACTTTAACCAAAGTAACTTATCTAGTGTGAATATATAATCACATGATCAATTCAGGACTAAGTGAAGAAGTTCATAACTATCAAGCTGGATACAAGGGACATGATTAAAAGGAATAAGTTATTATGTTTTGTTGATGGTCTATCACGAGAAGCTATTATAAAGCTCCTAAAGAGGAGAATTGAAAGCCTTACAGATGTGGTGACCATAGCCAAGCACTTGTCCAATTATAACATTAGCTTTCCTAGAATGAAATCCCATAGGGAGGGCTCAAATATTGCTAATAGTAGCTAGTTAGGCAAGGGTGGCAAATCCAAGAGTGGGGAGGAAGCAATGAAGTGTCTTCCCCACTTGCAAGTTTTAGGATTATCCCGAATATCCATAAACAAATGGAAGTCCAAGACCCTAGCCTATTTCTTATACAATGGGCCACATAAAGTGACAGAATGTCCATAAAAGGCTATCTTGAATGCCTTACAAGTCAAACTTCAAGATGAGACACAATAAAGTGACAAGGGTGGTGATGAAGGTTCTGATAGGGAGGATATATGTTGCATTAGGATCTTTGCAATACGTTCCAAAAGCAATGAGACAACAACAAAGCATGATAGATCCCATCTCTACTAGGGGTCTATTTGTTTAAAGAGTTGTGCAAGTCTGATGGTACTATCCTGCATAGTAATAATGAAGATAGTGGGCAAGGCACATTAGAAGAGATGTGCAAAATAGGAAAATCCTTTTAAGGAGGAGTCTTTTAAGAAACTAGAGGGTGTAGTGTGTGTTTGAGGAGTGGTTGCCTAACATATACATTTTACTATATTTTATTATGAATGTTCTTGCATGCAAAAACATTCACTTAGTTGCGATAACCAACTTGCGATGAGAACTCTCTTTACCTCACAAGATGAGCTTGTGGTAATGATCTTGCAAAGCACAAGCATGTGCAGGCTAGAACTAGAGTGGCGGATTACTTTTTATTCAACCCTATCTTTGTGGTAGGGGGATGCCATCAAGAAGTCATGTTAGTAATCATGGAGACATTAATCTGGTGTCATGTTCATGCTTGAGGAGTAGTGTTGTTTGAATGGCATAGTACTTCACATATTATGATAGATTGTTGAAACCATGCAAGCAAACTTGTGAGCAAGAAATGAGACTTACAAGTAAGTTATGTTTTTCTTTAACAAGAGATGATACTTGTATCCTAACAGTGCATGAGATTTGTGTTTCTCACACGGAATAGGACATTGGATGTGAGGCTAGTTAGTCGTAGGCACACGTAAATGCTTAGCTCATGCTCAACTACAAAGACAATTAGCTCGAGAGTTGTAAAGACAGCTCACTTTTCATCATCAATAATAAGTTAGAGGGACAAGTAGAAGAAAGCCTAAGAAGAGCTGAAGAGGAGTATATTGAAGACCTTCAAGGAGCAATGTCAAGACTGAAGTGTTGAAGACAAAAACATTGGCGAAGTATAAAGAGGGAAGTAGAGAAGAAGTCAAGTGAGGAGCTCAAGGGAGGCAAACTGAAGATTCTTTCAAAGTTATGTTAGATTGAGTCATCAATAAGGGCATCGACATTTTTAAGTGGGGGAGAATGTCACAAATTGAGACTTGTGACCAAATTTGACAAGCAAACATGCTCAGATTTAGATGACACTTGAGATAAAAATCAAATATGAAAAGGAGATCATATGGTGCAAATTTGAGAGAAAATATACACATAGGTTAATTTTCCCCATCTTGAGAGAATTTATATAATTTTGAAAATTATATAAGCACATGGTTGAAGGGAATGAGAAAAGAAAATAAAAAGAGTGAAAAAAGTTTGAAACCTCTTTTATGGATGAAACCTATAAAATCCATAAGTCTAAGAGAATAAGAAAATGTCCAAAGGTGAGAAAGGTGGGTAAATTAAATGAACAGTGCATTACATATAATAGAAATAAAGTCTAAGTCCTAGTTCTTCCATGGCACAATAATTAAAGGAAAAACATAACGTTAGTTCAAGTATAACTAAAAACAATTGAAGTGCTAAGTAGAATTCCTAAAAGCATCAAGATAGACCACACTTTTTGGCAAATACTATGTACTAAGAAAACCATGCTCAAGAAACTTTTGAAATGTTGCTTCTTTGAGTGCAAATAGACAGTGTAGCAGATAAAGTAAATTGATCACACCTCCCAACTCATTAATTCATAAAGCCCTAAAAAGAGTATACCAATCCACATGTAAACCAATTCAAACACAAATAATCCATATAGCTAGTAAGTATTTTCAGCTTGGCATCAACTTTTGTGTCTTGTTGGTTCAAACAGAAGTGTTTACAAGGTACTATCGGCAATAATATTTCTATAGTTGGTCATGCAAACACAATCATGCATACTTGCAATTTATGTTTTGAAATTTGAGTATATTTTCCTATAACATTTAGGTAAGTCAATGCAATACCTTAGATTTGCACATGTTTATTATGTCAATAAATCCATTTCTTCCAACTCCCATAAGTCGTGAAGCATCCACAACACTAAAATTTAGGATGTTGCCATAAGGTTACTCTAAAAATAAAGTATAATATCATACTTGAGGTTTCTTTATTGGTCAAGAAAGTTATATTTTTTTGTGCATTTACCAAACTTGTAGCTAATAATCAGAGAAGTTTAGAAGTGCAAAATAAAATAATTATTTAATCTAACAAATAAAACCCTTATATTCAAGCTCCATATAGAAAAGGCAAGAAGGATCTTCTAGGAGAGGCAAGTAATCTGATAATTGCAACGAGGAAGTAACAAATTACCATTTTTCATCACTTCAAAGATCATATCATAATAACATCTAAAAAGTGATAACTACATTACCTGACAAACAAACTTCACACAATGATAAGGAAATAGCGACAAATGGAAAAGAAATTACACATCAACTGTAAATTTCCTACAACAAAATCAAAAGAAAATGAAAGCACTGACCAACATCCATGAATGTTCTATTAAGAAGTGCTAATCATATTTGGAGTTCATTTCATATTTAAGAATAGTATTTAGAGTGATATTAGTTAGTCATTAATCAAAATTTGATCATAGAACAAATAGAAAGCAAAAAAATTCTATTTTAAAGCATGAAATCACAATCAAGCGATGGTAACTAATTATAATTTAGGCCAATCATAATGCTAGTGAAGATGAAAATGTTTGTAATAGTAGTAAAACAATAAGGCACCCACCTTTTAAATCAAAACTTCATCATTTAAGTTTTCATTTTAAAGACATATATAAGATTTGTAATGCTGCATTCGAAATGCAATCTTAAAAAAAGGTGATAGACACTTTATAAACCACATATATCTAGATTTTTCCACAAGTAACGCAACATCACTTCATAATATTCACTTTCTTTAATAACCTTGCAAGTAAAAAAAAACTCCACTAGAGTCTCTTTTTAATGTAAAACTCAATTATTTTGTACATAGTTTTCATGGTGTGAAAGAAGGTAGTATTAAAAGTTTATTCTGAGAAAAGAAAAACTTTCATGAATATGAGACATGAGACCTTAAGTTAGTAAAGTGCATCTCCTCATGCATATTACATTATTCTCCATTCAAAAATACCTTCAAAAAGCCTTTTTTCCTTGGGAATATCTATAATTACTTTTGAAGGCTAAAGGCCTTAGTTTTTTAGAATTAAAAGTTTCCACATCCATTTTTATGCCATTTTTTTTTACTTCTACAATTCTACATAGACCCATAGATATGATTTTGGGCCAATCATTAGCAAAGCATGCATAAGAAAAGATACATAAGTGCTATGATGTTTTCTCCTTCCCAGTTTTAACAATTTATTGCATATTGTCCAATAATGAGAATTTGACTATGATAAAAGCAAAAAACAATATCAAGGAACTTGGAAACTACTTGGTATGCATGCTAACCGTAAAACCCTTATGTTCTATTGCTCCATTTATTCTTCTAGCTAAGTTTCATTAACACAAATTCCAATATGTAATCACAGTCCTTCTCTTTGAAAACATGCAACACATTTCCCTATTAAATAGAGTCAATTGCAATTAATAAACTTCAAATTATGCCATTTGAGATCCATAACCATCAAGCAGAAAATTTATCAACTTAAAGCAATAGCACAAGCATCTTTCCTCCAAAAATGTCAAATTTGGTGAGACGAATAGAAACACTTGAGCAAACCTCCTCAGTCAATCATATCAAAAGAAAAAGGGATTCTACAAAGCATAATTCTAGGATCAATCCAATAAATATGAAGTAGTGAAATTAATACAAAATACAATTTAGTATAAAAGGAAAAAAATAAGTAAAGAAAAGGTAACCTGTATTTGAAGAGCCTCTTAATTCTTGCAAGCAGATGCAAAAGCCTTTTGTCTTTGGAAGTAATACATTTTTCAAAATGGGAAGTCTATGTTTAGTGGCATATTTTTTACTTCAACCAAGTGGTGCTCTAAATACGTTGAAGAATGCATATATTGTTAAAAAGGATGTAATGTCCTATCCCAAATGTAAAGCATCCATAACCTTATAAGACTCCTAAAGAATAGGACAAATCCAACAAAGTAAAATATTTGCAAAAATAGCCAAATAAGACTAATTGGATCAAACATCAAAGTAGCAGTCAAAACATGTTCAACTTTAATTTTCCCATTATGTATGTTTAGAAGTTTAAAATATAATTAAGATTATGAAACTTTGATTTTTAAACCAATTCTAATGAGTCATATCATTGTCCTATGGGTATAATGCTTGGCTAGAGCTCGGAAAGGAGGACATTCTTTTGAAGCATATGCCTTAGGAACCTTATTTTCTTGTTTTGTAGAAAATGGAAGACAACCTTCAATCATCTACAGCATATCATATAAGAGATATCACTATAGTTCATTAAGATTGGTAGAATTACAAGAAAGGAAAACTAATATATCCCAAAATAGAACACTTGTAACACCATTAACTCATTGTTCAAAGACTATACCAATCAAGTGGCAATACAAGTGCTTAAATTGTTTAAAGAATTTCATATTCCTATTTCTCATAAACCAAATATAGCCTTCCATTTAAGAATGAAACATTACATGTCATGAGTTAATGATAAAAAAATCTTAACATTACCCTATAATAAAGAATGTAACATTTTAAAAATGTATCAGTCGTAAAAAAGCACCCATAAGAATCATCTTGACAAGTGAGAAGCCTATCTTTTTTAACAGCCAACAACTTGCTAATCCCAAGCTCTACAACTTTCAAGTGCCTCGGATCATCTTGCAAAAGTTGTATATAAGATTCCTCACAAGGAATATTGAGAGAAAGTGTAAAGAATTATACAATCTTACTTCAAAAGCAATGTCAAATTGTTCACAAGGCATTGCTTCACAATTTGGATAAACCTTCTCTGTGGTTGACTCATTACAAGCACTAGTAGAGTAAATAGCACAAAAAAAATCAATAAATAAAATATACCGCCACATTCCTAGGGTATGTAATTCCCAAGGTTGTTAGATAGTCTAAAATAGAATCAGTAGGTATGAGAGCAATGTTGGCAAAATTTTCCAACTTACCTAGACAACCAATGAAAATATTTACAGGTACAAACAATATCCAGTCATCAACATAGCCAACATCTAGGGTTCAATAGTTTTGCTCAATATGGATATTTTTTGCTGATTGCAGCTCTATTGACCTCAATAACACTAAACACACATCAGGGACACTTATTATTTTTATGCAAGTATTATAAGTCGTGCTAGAAAAAAAAAAGACATACCTTAGAAAAAGGCCAGAGTGCACATAAAAATAGAGAAAATGGTGACATAAATCTCAATCTAATAAGAATTATAGAAAATTATGCAGTGAAATAAAAGTGTCTGATGTAGAAACATGAAGGTTGATGCTTTCTTGAAGATACCTTGCCTTTTATTGTGTTTGCCCCTTAGAATGCTTCCCTGCAAATTGATGCCCAACATGTTCCTAAAATTTTTTTAACATAATAAAAATGGCAAGGACAAAATTGTTTCTCATTTGCATCTTACGTTGGGAAATAATTAGCTTGATCATTACAACTTATAGAATTCAACTGGAAAACAAAAAGGTGTAGACTTCAGACCAAAAATGCCTTTCATTGACAACCAAGAATAAAATCAAAACACAATAAAGGAAAGGCTACAACAACACAAAATCCAATCTGTTAAATCTACACACACAAAACCACCATACACATGTAAAAATTATTTGTCTTTTAATTTGGAAAAAATCACATTTCACATCATTTCTCTAAACACACATTCTCTCCATCCAAACAAAGCATAATTATTTACACATAAATCTATTTTTGAACAATACATCTATGAATCACAAAAGTTTTAAGTGTATTCTTGAGTCCTGAGTACTTTACCTGACTTTTCTCATTTCAGTAATAAGCAATATTTAAATTGGATTATAAGTGCCTTAAATGAAGGCAAAAAAATAATCTGTAAGTAAAAAATGGAGTTATAGCATAAAGGATTATGAGCAAAAATTTCATGAAGTTAGGCAATCATTAACATGTACAACCCCATCAGTTATCCATCCATATATCGAAAACATTCTCCAGTAGCATAGCTAATAAATGAACAAAGATAAATATTTGAAATTTTGTCAAAGATTGCTCAAAGTAAGACCAAGGTTTGGTACTGCCTTCCTTGTGACTTCTTCAGTACTTAAGTATTCATCCAACAACCATAGCATCAAATCTATGTTTCAAATCATACATCCATGGTTTAGTGCTGTCTTCTTTGTGTTTCAACTCTTCAAGACATAAATCTCCAGTATATTGATCTAGAAGAACATGTTCAACCTATACACCTCTAATAATTATTAAATCCAGAGCTAATATTTTATCCATGATGAAAATAACCTACTTAAAAACAATATAAACATGTTTAAGAAAAAAGAGATGCAGAGAAAGAGTAAGGAAATATATACGAGAATACCTTTAATGAAGCCATCGGAAATTTAATTGCACACATAAGACAAGTGCAAGTTAACCAAGAAAGAAAATCTTAACCATCAACAAAAATCATGGAAAAATCAGAGCTTGCCTCTCCCACAGCTACATTTTTTGAAATTGGAATAGGAAAGACATAAACACTGTTGGCACAATTATAATGGGCCCTTCAGGCCTTAAATTTAACTATTGAACGATGAATAAATTTTAAAAAATTTTGAAATTGGGCAAAAGGCGTACATCTAGGAATTGTGCTGACATCAATTATCACAAATAAGGAAACTTGAATTTTGGCACAGAGGAGGTACAAGCTCGGATAATTACAAAAGAAAACTTTGAAAATCTCACACCAGTGCAATGTGAACATAGAGGAGGTGCAAGCTCATATAGCTACAAAAAGAAAACTTTAGAAATGCCTTACCATTGCAACGAGAACAGTGATGCGGGCCAACCTATGATCCTGCCCAAACGGCGTTCATTAGCCAATCAGATGAAATGATTGTGCTAAGCCAAAAATTGCATAGAGCGATGCGAGTATGATTCATTGGGGACGTGCTTGGATGGCATGCACAATCACAAGTACTCACCGGCGCTGTGCAGTGAGGAAAAGGAACGCCGCTATTATCTGGTAAATTAAATAATACAAAATATACAGCTGCCGAAACTTAAATGGCATATACGAGTATGGTAGCTATTTTCTTGATCTTACCTTCTGCATATAACAGGTACTGAAACAAGACCCCACATTCTAGTTATAGAAATCAAAACCGTTCACAGTTGATATTTAGAAATGTCACTTACAAGTCTACCATGCAGCAAACAAGAAGCTAATGAAGCTTTCAATGCAATTTTTATGCTGTCAGTTCAGTTGGTTGATGGGTACTGGGTATAGTCTATTTTAATTAATGAAACTATTATTACTCAAATTATATAAAAAAAAACTATCCATTTATTATCTCAAACTTCTTCCCACTGTGTATAGTATTAGGAATGCGGGCTTAAATCCGTGGATTAATCCATATTTGCATTCATTTTTTATTTATTTAACTTAAAAAAAAAAGAGATTTGTTTACATACGAGTTAAATTGATTAGTTTGTTTGACAAATCCATGGTTGTCGCAGGCTGGTCCATTTGTTTTTTCAAAAAATATATATAAATAAATTTATTTTAATAAAATTAAACGAGTTACAAGAAAATATTTAATATAATTTTATAAAAATATAGTATTATATATAGTATATTTATTAGGGACAAAATATAATTTAATATTTTATATTTTTCATTAAAATTTTTTATTTTTATTTTGTATTTTTATATGTAAACAGATTGGTCGATAGATTAATCCAATCCATGATAAGGTGGGATTTAATATCACAAAAATAAATTGGTTCAAATATGAGTATAAATGAATCAATTTGATCGAACTAACAATCTACACAGAATGGTACAGCGTGGACTAAACTAGTCTATTTTCCCAATACTAACAATCAAGTTTCCATATATTTTAAACTGCTAGAGTATATAAACAGATTATATACTGTGTGTGAGAGTATTGTAAAGAAGTAAATTGTGTATTCAATCACTTGTAGTATCCATTCATATTGACATCATTCTAAAAACAACATGTTAGAAGTTAAAAGCTTGCTAAATTTAGCAATTAATTTTACAAGAATAATATCCTTTTCTTTCAAATACTCTCATTGCCACTCCTAAAATTTCGATCAGCTTCACGTTTTTAACAATCTATTGCCATCGAATTAACGAAATTAAAAAAATGGTATGTTTCTAAACAGGATTTTGTTTGTTAGTTTTGTCCCTTTCCTCATTATCTCAACCTCCATGACACATTTATCAGAAACTGCCTTTAGTTTTTGAAACATTTCATTCTTCTCTTCAAATAAAACAAACAAACATTACTCCACATTTCCAGATTCAGAGAAGAAAGAAAAAAACAAATGTGCCATCATCCTGATGGGATCTCAAATTTTGTCTCAGCTGAAGCTTACAAGGATTAGTGAATATTGGAATTTCAAAACTTAAATAGATATAATTGTAAGTAATATTCTGATTCCAATCTGTTGTTTATCGTTTTTCTGTTCCTTTTTGTCTTCTGGGTCTCAGATCTAAAGGTTAAATTCTGATTCCAGGTTTAGTAAAGGCTTCAAGGCACAACATTTACAGATTGTTCATATATATAAATATCAAGTTTGTTTCAGATGTCCAACAACAAGGTTAAGGGCCTTCTTAAAGGCCTTAGATACATTTCTCAGATATTTGGTATGTAAATCTCTCACTTATATATAATAATTTAATTTTGTATTGAATTGTTATTTTTTCCTATTCTCAGATAACAATGCAAGAGAAACATGATTTGTTTTTGCTTTTGTTAATCAAAGAATTCCACTGAAATGCCTTGCAGATAATGAAAAGGAACAAGAAATTCAGATTGGTTTTCCCACAGATGTAAAGCATGTGGCCCATATAGGATGGGACGGTCCCTCTGTAAATTCTCCCAGCTGGGTAATTATCTGTTCCCTTAAATCTTGCTATTCATACTTACTATGTATTATTGTATTTTATTTTTTTAAAATGCACTAGAAAAATAAAAAAAACTTTCTTGCATCTGTTTCTATAAATTTCTCATAATTAAAAAATTATATATGGATATTTATGACTTTTTCTAGATGAGCGAGTTCAAATCATCACAGCCGCCTAATATTAATGGAGACAAGACGAATAATCAAATGAATAACTCAGTCAAATGGGCTTCAGAAGGTACTTCATCTTGTTCTTTTTTTAACTTTTATGAATTACTTAGCATGCATGATGGCACTTGTTCTTTGAATTTTTTTTTTTTTTTGGGTAAATTACACTTGGTCCCCCAAATCTAATCTAATTACGTCCACATCTTTATTTTTATAAATATATACTTACTTCTCTTATATTTTAAATCCACATCCATCTTATTATACAAAAATAAGAAAGATAAATATATATTTATAAAAATAAAAAATATAAATATAATTCGGTTAAATTTTAAATGAAGAAATGAATATAATTTTTTTTTTTTTTCAAAACAAGAGATCAATGTAGTAAGGCATTTCTTAGTTGAAGTAACATGCACGCATGGTGCCAAAAATTGAACGAGACTAAATATGATTATATAATTAATGTTTACATATAGAGACAAGTCGAAAGGCTTCAAGATCAACAACTGCTCATAAGAAGAGGGAGTTACCTGATTTGCCCAAAACATCTAGAAGGCAATCAACTGGAAGTATTGCTGACTCTCCTGCAAACGAAAAGTCAGAAAAACCTAAGCAACCAAGAAAATCATCTAAACCCAAGGATTCATCAGATGGATCCAAATCGTCGACACGAATACCCATGGATATGCCCCAAGGTGATTCTCCAGCGAGGGACATTCCTAAGAAGTCCCAGCGGAAGAAATCAAAAGATGAAAATGCGCCATCTAGGTCGAGATTGAAAGCCCTAGCCACGGATCTAAATTCGGATCATGGATCCCCAGCCGGATCTTCATCCAAGTTTAGGAATAAACAAAACTCATTTGATGATGATGGAGGGAGTGAGAAAGAGTATCTGGAGAAAAAACGTACCATTACTTCATATTAGTTAGATTGTTTGATAGTTGAGAGATTTGAAACTAGAAGAATTACCTTGTCCATTTTTTTTTCTCCTCATTACTATAATACATATTTATATGTTCTTTCATTAATTCACCCATGTTCTCCATTCGTGGAGCCTTGTACTATTCATCCATTGATATAAATGTAAATAGGGCAACTACTTCATATTAGTTTTTCAGTACGTTTTTGGTTATGAACTTAAGATTTATAATCACTAGAAGTAGAATTCTACTTATGCTACTACAAAACGTAGAAACAACGTCATGAAATAGATATAGAATGAAATGTAAATCAACATATATATAAGTGTGATAATATTTTTGTAAATATGAGAAAAATTATAATATCGATTCTTATTAAACAATTGATATTTAAACTTAATACCATGTTTGATGTCAATTTGAGTTAAGTAACTAACTTACTTTAATTTTGTAATTATTTATTTTATACTATTTAGGTTTAACACATCTTTAAAATCTATGGCTCATTAACTATTAATTTTTTTTAATTTATTAATTAAATTCTTATTTAATTATACTTCAAAGAGCTTTTTATAATATATATTGAAATAATTTATTATCAATTCATCAACTGAATTCATGCAAATTATTTAAGTATAACTACAATTTACTGATATGATAATATTACAGTTAATTTTCCATTTTCTAAGACTACAGAATTGTAAAATACTATAATGATCATTAAGTTCTTCCATTTTATCAAGACAACAAGAATAAGCAAAATAATTCAAAATCAATTCAACATGTTATTAGATGTTAGTTTTTTTAGGAATCGACATAGATGCACAAGTCCTATATAAGATGTTGATTTTTAATTAAGAACTGATGTAAATATATGATATTATACATCGATTTCAACATAAATAAATGACATCTAAAGTCTTCTCACATTATAAAAGGCCAATGCATCCCTTTAACTCTTATTAACCTGTATATTGCTTACTTTTGGGAAGTAGAGTTTAAAAAGTGGGACATAGGAATTCTATTCCATAAGTTAAACAACTTAAACATATTAAGAATGATTATTTAAGTTGTGGAATAGAATTCCTATGCCTCACTTTTCAAACTCATTTTCCCAAATAAGCATTATGTCTGCAGGGGTAGTATCATTCTACTCAAGTTTGCTCCAAAAGTTTATAGTTTATTTTTTCCTTTTTTCTTTCTTTTCTTTCTTTGATTAGTTTGTATATAAAAGATTAATTTTTGTTTCTTTTTTCTCTTTAAACAAGAGAACGATGGGTGTACTTGATGTATATATATTATCTTACAAACTACCTTTGATATATATATATATATATATATTATATTTTGTTATTACAAGCAATCCTAAAAGTTTCAACAATTTAATGTTGACTTGTCATAAGCAACCAAAAAGTTTGATTCAACAATAATGTTCCTATCTCAATTTTCTTTATAATTTCTTTTGTGAAAATGTAATTTGGAGTAGGTTTGTATAATTTAATAAAAAAATAATAGAACACAATCTGCATAAATTTATGTAAAATTAAATATTATCTAATATGTAAAATAATTGAATTATTGAAATGTTATTAAATAAATAAAATAATTCAAGTATTTAAATATTATGTAATTGACAAAATTTTTCAAAAAATAGCTACCATTGGGCCAATCATGTGTGAAAGTATAATAATAATAATATATCCAAAAAATAAAATGGATAAAATTAATTCAAAAAAAATGTTATGACATAATATTATACACCTATTTTTAAAAATAAACAATTTAAGAAAAAGGATATCGGATTCTTATAGAACATCAATGTTTAAAGATAGAAACGATATTAGTTCTAATAAAGAATTGAAGTATAAACAAAATGAGAAACAAAATAAAAAAAAATCAATACGGGAATAATATATAAAATAATGGTAGTGTTTTTTTAAATATGATAAAAATTATTATGTTAGTTTTCATAAAAAAAAACAATGTCTTAAGTTTATACGTTAGCTTTTTATGACACATGGCATAGATACATGAGAATAAATATCGATTCCTTCTCAATAACCAACGCCTAAAGTCTAAAATAATTTGCTTTCTTCTTCATTGTCTTCGATTGTTTTTGCTGTCTTGGATCATTGCATTTTTAGTCCATCTCTAATCAAGGTATGAAACTTTGTTCTTTTACATTGTATTTGTTTCTTCCTTGCCAAGTAATGTTGATTTTTTTTTTTACTTTTTTTGCTTTGTACTTTACTAATGGTTTGTATTTTTAGGGTTTAACTTCTTTTTCCTTTTTTGTTTCTTATTTGGATTATTGAAAAATTTTCAATTAGGGTTTATTTTTTAACTATGTTTCTTAGTATAAATTGTCTGGTATGCATGTCCTATTTTATATCACTTGATATAGTGGTTATGAATACATTTAAAATTTTCCTTATGATCTATGCAATAAAATCAAAATTTTAAATGTAACCATTTTCTATTCAAAATCATCAAATGTAGTCCATAAAACCTATGGAAGCCATTTTCCATTTAGAATAAAATTGATATAATAGTTTTATGAGGTTAACTCCTTTCCTTTTTTTTTTCTTTCTAAACAATCATATGAATCCTTCTCAGCATATTGAGAAGAGTATGAGGGGTAATACCCTTATAAAGGAAATGACTCTTATTCATAGTAAAGGAGAGAAGATAATGGCTGACTTCAATTCTAAGGGTTAGGCCACTACAAAAAATAGTGTGGTTTAGAGGCGGCTATTTAGCGGCGGGTATTTTAACCGCCTCTAAATTTGGCAAATAGCGGCAGTTAACTTACCCGCCGCTATGTACTTTATGACCAAACGGTGCGTTTGGCCTAGCAGAGCCTTATCAGTCAGCCCTTTCCCCTTTCTCCTTTCTTGCCCCAAAATCGACTGTGCTCTCTCCCTGTCTCTCTCCATCTCACTCCGCCATGCATCTCATTGAGCTTTGCCGTTGTTTTTGCTAGCGTCGGAGCGAGCGAGGAGCCTCCCTAAGCTGATCGTCATCCTCTCGAAGCTGATCGTCATCCTCTCTAAGCTAATCATCCTCATCTCCATAAAAGTGCCGTAGTTGGTAATGTTTCTCCATTCTAAAATTTTGAGTTAAGAACCTATGCAAATAATAGGATATTTCGAAATATAT
>JANHAO010007955.1:0-19701 GCA_026873985.1 Saraca asoca | reverse complement strand
ATTTTACTCAAACATAATGTAAAGAAAAGTGCAATTCATTGATATAAAAGAAAACATAAAGTTCAAGAAAGATAAAGAAAGTAAAGAATATAAACAAGAAAGAAGAAAGTAAATAGATGAATGTAACTCAAACTTCTTGAAAGAACAATAAAGGAAAGTAAAGAAACCCTAATTAGCATGAGAAAAACCTAAAAGAATGAGAGAACTCGGACTCTAAAAGGCCTAAACAATCCTAAAATTGATGGCTCTCCAAATCAACTCTTTGGACGACTATTTATAAGCTTTTCTAGACTCGGAACATGGTCACGCCCTAGAACACGGGCTGCTTGTGTTTTAGGCTGTTTTGGCTTCTAGAAGGCTGCAGGATCTGTCTTGGAACACGGTCGTGTTTCGTGTTGGATTTTGCATTCTCTATTGCTTTCTTCTACATTTTCACTTGGTCTCTTCATATCTTCTTCCTCAATTCTTCTTGACCCACGTGTGCTTCATTCTTCATCTTTTATTTTCCTTTTTGGAGCCTTTTTCAATCATCCTAAAAGACAAAAACAAACTAGAGTAGTACCAAGAACAATCTAACAAAATTAAGGTAAAAGTAAGACAAAAATCATAAATTAACAACTAATTAAGAGGTGATACTCATCTTTTTTATAGGTATATTTTGCACTTATCAATGCCTTCAGGACTCTTGACCTAAGTCAATGCAATTACTTGATAATAGAAAAAGAACTTTTGGTTGTAGTGTTTGCTTTTGATAAATTTCATTCTTATTTGCTTGGTCTAAGGTTGTTGTGTTTTCTAACCATGCAATTTTGAAATATTTACTCTCCAAGAAAGATGTAAAGCCATGATTCATCAAATGGATTCTATTACTACAAGAGTTTGACCTTTAAATTAAGGGTAAGAAAGGAACTGAAAACCTTGTGGTAGATCATTTGAGTAGGTTGATAAGAGAGGAGGATCTATTACCATCACATGATTCTTTCCCTGGAGAACAGCTTTTCAAGCTACAAGGTAATGTTTCTTGATATGTCAATTTGGTGAATTACTTAGTTACTAGGAATTTACCTAATGATTTGAATAGGGCCAAAAAAAAAGGAGTTGAAAAATGATGCTAAATATTTTATGTACGATGATCCTTATTTGTGGTGGTATTGCTTTGATCACATTATTAAGATAAGTGTGCCTAATTCTATGATTCAGTCTATTCTTTCCTTTTTCCATGATTATGTTTGTGGTGGACACTTTGGACCTTAAAGAACAACTAGGAAAGTGTTAAATTATGGTTTCTATTGGCCTACATTGTTTCATGATTCATATATGTTCTGTCAATGTTGTGAGCAATGTTAAACAATGGGTAGTTTGACCAAGAAAAATGAAATGATGCAAACCTTGATTCTTGTCTGTGAGATTTTTCATGTGTAGAGGATTGATTTCATGGGACCATTTCCTTCATCTTGTGGTTTCCTTTACATTTTGCTTGATGTGGATTATGTTTCAAAGTGGGTGGAAGAAAAAGCCACCATGACTAATGATTCCAAGGTTGTTGTAGGTCTTATCAAGTCTTACATTTTTAACAAGTTTGGAATTCCAAAAGCATTGGTGAGTGATCAAGGAATCCACTTTAACCATAGAGTAATTGAGCCATTGTTGAGGAAATATAGAGTCTTCCATAAGACTTCTACACTTTATCACTCGCAGACAAATGGACAAGCTTAAATATCCAACTGAAAACTCAAGTCCATCATAAAGAAAGCATCGAAGCTAAGTAGAAAAAATTAGAGCCTAAGATTAGATGATGCATTGTGGGCTTATGGAATAGCTTATAAGACACCCATTAAGATGTCTCCTCAGAAGCTTGTTTTTGGTAAAGCATGTCACCTTCTTAGAGAGTTACAACACAAGGCTTTTTAGGTAGTGAAGAGTTACAACATGGGGATGGATGAAGCTAGTGAGCAATGGAAGTTGCAATTGCAAGAATTAGAGGAGATTTAGCTTGAGCCTTGTGAAAATTTATGTAAATATAGAGAAAAGACCAAGGCATTCCATGATTAGATGATCATTAGGAAGTAACTCTTGGTTGGGCAGAAAGTTCTACTCTACAATCCAAGACTTCAATTAAGGCCTGGTTAGTTGCATTCCTATTGGATTAGACCTTTTGTTGTTACTAATGTGTTTCCTTATAATGTAGTTGAGATTAAATCTTTAGTAGTTGACAAGTTATTCAAAGTCAATGAGCATAGGCTCAAGCCATCCTATGAAGGATTCCAAAGGCATGTAAGAGAGAAAATAGAGCTAAGAGAGCCAGTTTATTCATATGATGCTGGTTGAGAAAACAACGATGGATCTTTGAGCCAATGACATTAAACAATTGCACTTCTTGGTAGGCAACCCAAGTGTTTTCTTTCTTTTCCACTCTTTTATTTTAATTGTCCATACTTTTGTTAGCAAGTTTATGCTTAATGTAAAATTTTAAGTGCGGGGGGAGATTTAGGGTTGTGTTATGTCTTTCATTGCTTTTGTTTTTCTTTTTGTTTTGTTTATGTGAAGAAAACATCTATTTTCATTTTGTTCTTTTAGGTGTTTTTCAATGTTGTTGAGTTTGTTTAGGCCTTCAGTAGGTTGCAGTTGATTTTGATCGTTGCATAACATGGTTGAATGGCTCTTGATCTTTGAATTTGGCTAGCATTGTGATAAAGCATGAAGTATTTGTTGACAAGTTTTGGTTGGCATATAGCTTGTGAGATTTTAAGCCATTACAGATCATTTTTATAAAGTTTCTCTATTTTCTTGTGTGTGATTTTATTTAATAAAATTGCTGCTCTAGAACTTAATTTGAATCTTTTTGATATTACACTAGCACATGCATGATTGAATATGATTAACATGTTCTTTGATTGAGCCACTCTTGCCCCTTCTAGCCAACCTTGTAATGTACCATTATTAGGCCTCTTTGAGCCTAATTGACCTTTTTCTTGCTATGTATCCCTATTAGAAAGCCAAGCCTTGAATGACATTACCTTTTTCTAACATTAGGGATAAGTAGAGCATTTAATTCATTAGTGGAATGGGTTCTTGAATGAGTGTGGCGATGTGCTAATTCCTTAGCGAAAAGACAAATGTGATTCATTACAATGGTCAAGAAAAAAGAAAAGAAGAAACAAATGAAAAAAGGTTAAAAAAAAAAAGAGCTCAATCTCAAGGCAATTCAAGAGAAAGCAAGCAAGAAAAAAAATGAATTTGAAGAAAAAAGAAATTTTCCAAAAAGGAATAGCTCAAAATAAAAGAAAGTGAAAAAGAAAACGAAAGGAAAAAGAAAAAGAAAAGTTAATAAATGTGAAAATTTATGACATAAATTCTAGTATTGATAGCTCCTTTTCTTGTTTGAATATTTGCCATAATGTTGTATTAGTCTCTTTAGTTTTGTACTTTATATCCATATCATTCCTTTCCTCTCCTTTTCACTTGACCACAGTACAACCCTTCTGAAGTCCTTTTGATTTGTGTTATGCATGTGCTTTGAGTAGTGAAGACTAGATGATAAGCAAGCTTATGGAAGTACATTTTCATGGATTGAAATTGAGTAAAACATTTTCCCATCTTAAACATAAAGAGATTTTCATGGAAAGCTTACCTTGTGAGAATTCACCAATTTGATCTACTTGCTTTTTGAATAAAATGGCTTTGCTAGTTAATTTTGAGTTTGGAGTTCTCAAGAATGTGCTTCACAATATGTTGTGTCCCTCAAAATTTGGTTGTTTCCTTCTTGTTCATTTTGCAATCTCATTATTGTTGAAAAATTTTAGTGCTTGAGTCTTTGTTTTGTTTTAGTGTCCTACTTGAGGACGTGCAAGAGCTAAGTGTGGGGGCATTCGATGAACATAATTTGTACATATTCTATATCTCTTCTATACATGGACTTTTATCAAGTTTATGTGTTTCATTGGAAACTTCTAATTGGTTGTGTGGCTTGTTTGCTTTTTAGCTTTATTGGATTAATTTGGCAATTTAGCACTATTTTAGACTATTTCAGGCTTTTAGGTATTTCTTGAGTTTTAGACTTATGTTTTTAATGATTCTTATGTCTTTGGATTGTTAAAAGAAAGTTCTAAAAATGTCATAAAGAGTCCAAAGCCTAGTTCAGCTGTGTCAGAGGTCAAATTAAGCTTAGAAACTAAAACAAAGTGTTATCCACTTGACCCAAAACTAGCTTCCATATTTTGATCACAAGTGGAGCTTTATCCCTCAATTCAGTGAAAACATGGGCCTATAGGATAGATAATAACCATCCTTACAACTATCATGAAGAACTTGAGGCTAAACTATACCATTTTCATTAAGTTTTAAGGCTATGGACTTAAATGACAAATTCTATTACAAGGTTGGACTACTTTGAAAGGTTCTATTACAAGGTTGGATTGCTTTGAAAGGTAATCGCAGTATTTGGCCCACAAGTTGAGATAAGACTCAAATCTTTTAGATCAAGGCCATTAGAAAGTAATGTGATGGGCCTACAATTCATATGAAGAGACACACATCCAATTGTGTCTCCTTCCAACCTTAATCAGCAACCTAAGTTAAATTAGTGTAGTGAGTTCATATAAAAGCCCGGTTGAGCCTAATTGTAATTCATTTTTTTTATTAATTTCATTTTTCTCTACTCTTGTGAAGAGGAGGAGCTCTACTAGGGCAAGAATAACATCCCCATTTAGGATTTCTCCTTTCTTTTATTTTTGCTTCTATTTTTACTTTAATGTGTAGCTAAACTTCTTTTTCAATCTAAGGAAAATTCTACATCAATTCTCTTATGAATTTTGAGACTTGCTTCTATAGTTAATTTGTTCCCAATTTTAGTCTCTTGATTCTTTATTTTAATGCTAATAATTGCCTTGGATGATTAATTAACATGGCCAGATAATTAATTATTTATTATGAATTACTGCTAGCTGAATTTAGTAAGCAACGTTGTTATTTATGACTATTTGGGTTAAGTAGAAATAGGGTTTTTCATTGTGCACTGGTGCTAGTCAATTATTCTAGAGAATTGGTGTAATTAATTGATTTTCTTGTTAGGTTAAATTCATTAATTAGTCTTGGTATTTTTATATCTTAATGCTATTGGTGAATTAGTTAAGGTGTTGGTCTTCAATCAATTTAGTAATAAGAGTTAATCTGGTGCCAAGTTACGTTGGCCAATTTAGAGAGAAATTAGCAAGAATTGATTAGGTGCTAGACTTAATTAGATTCATTACTGAGCAGTCAAAGAGGGAATGAAATACTTATGTCAATGATCAGTCACAGAATTGATTGCAAGAGTCCTTTGGATTGAAACCTTTCTCCATAATTTTCCTTTTTCCTTTGCTTATGTTTGCTTATGATTTTACTGTTTGTTTAATCATTGTTCCTAATTCTAAATAGTTAATCACAACCCCTCATTTTTCCACTACAAATACACTAAAATTAATCATTAGTGTTTGTGGTTCGACCTGGACTCACTAATGTAATAAGCTCAAGTAGTTTGGTATTATCTTTATCGGTCTCGATAGTTGTTATTGACCATAATCCTTATTTTATAAAATAGGATAATTTTCTATTTATGTATCCATATAATTCAAGTTTAAATTTTAGTGAGATAGAATACAATCAATGATTAATTATTTCCTATTATAAGTTTTCTTCCAAATTAATTTAAGTTTCTTACGAGACAAGGATTGCAATTACTTGTCATAACAAGTCTTTGAAGCTGATAAATACCTTGTACGTTTGCATGAACAAGTTGCTGAAGAAAGTCTAAAAGAGTTGACAAGATCAAGATATAGACTGTGAGAGTTTGTTTCTATAATCCTCTAGGAGGTTTGCTTGAGATCTTACAATTTGCTTTTTTTTTTTATGTAATTATTTGTATAAATACTTCATACTTAATATATTTGTTTCTCATCTTCACTTGTGGAATAGGCTAAAAGTTTAATCACAGAAAATATCTATGCCTTGTTATTTCCTACTTTTTCAATCTTGAGCTATGCCAATGTGCTTCGCTTCTAAATTTCCCAACAAGTGGTATCAAAGCCTAGGTTTACCAGGCTTGGTTCTAGCCCCAGGTCTGCCAGGTTTAGGTCTAGTTTCTTAAGTTTTGGTTTTGGTCATGCTTGATCCTAGTTAGTTTTGGTGTTATATTCTATTTGATTAAAGAAGTATTGACAAAAGTTGATTTTGGAGTTTTTTAACAAGCCCAAATTTTGTTTGAACAGCAACTCTATTTGTATATTTTTGGTGATTTTACCTAAAGTACTTTTGGTGGAGAGGATGAAATGAAATTTAGTAAAATTATCTTTTGATGCATTGTACAATGCTAGTGCTTTATTAGATATCAAGTTTTGATGATTTTTCGGGTGTATTGAGAAGATGACTCAAGGTTTGGTCAAATTGCGTACTTAGAGTTTAAAGACTTTATATAATGAAATTTGTATCAAGGTGGAAATGGTTGGTATTTTAAACCCAATCTCAATCTTGTTTATGTCTCCATCTTATTCAAGTTTTAATTTTGATATAATAGGATTATAATAAATTATTGATTAGTTCCTATTATAATTTTCCTTTCAATCAAGTTAAATTTCTTGTTAGACAAGAATTGCAATTACTTGTGAACCAGGTCTTTAAAGCTAATAAATACCTTGCATTCTAGCATGAATAAGTTCCTAAATAGAGTCTAAGAGAGTTGAAGATATCAAGATGTAGAGTTGAGAGTTTGTTTTTGTAATCCCTAATTAGGGTAACATGAGATCCCACAATTTGTTCTTATTCTTTTAATGAAATATTTGTATTAAGAGAGAAGAGTATATAGACTATAAGGTATTTTTGGGTGTATTTGGGGTGTGGATTTGAAAGTTTTTATTCTTAGTATAAGATGGTATAAAGGCAATTATTGTAATGACATGGATACTACAAATCTTAACATATTTAATGAAATATGATGTTTTGGCCTCTTTATTAATTTAGTCTTAAATATAATATAGACACACACACACACACACACACACAAATAGAGTATCTTGAATGAAGTCGTTGAAATATAATTGTGTATAAATATATTATAGTGGGGATTATAATTATGAGAAGATATAAATATAATTTCTAAATATCTCTAATTGTTGAATAATTAAGAAAACAAGATATCAATTATCTAAAAGTAACCTAACATATGTTATGTCACATTCTTATGGAAGAATGTAGTGATCTCATAAACTATTTGACATAGATATATCTAGACAAACATATGGGTATATGTTATGAAACATATGACTAGATTGACTCGCCATGAGAAATCATATGGATTGTTCCCATGTGTTAATGGAATTCTCATGTGAAAGTTGATGTAGGTGATCCTTGGACTTGAAATCAACACAATATCTTATGTATGGATCTATGTACTTTGATTTTATTTTAGGCTTGCACTTTTGAAGAGTATATTTGAATAATTTTGGACATACCACGAAGTATTTGAAGATAGTAATTGATCAAGATGGAATTCACCCTCTTTACTAACAAAGAAAAGATATTCCAAAGATATTTTGATATTTGTGGTATAATCAAAATCATAAGCCTTTGTGTTGATGATACATAAAAAGACTTTTATATATAATCAATTAATGATACATTGAGAGTTGTTGAGATAGGCAAAAATTGTAATGTTAAATACCTAAGCTATTAGCTAGGGTGAGCCTAGCTCAATTCCATAGAGACCAGAGACTAATTTCTATATGTTTGAGTAAGAAATTGGGGGGAGGGGAGGGGTTGGATAGTACATAGACCAGGAATTGAAACAAACAAGTTGAATGCATGTTAAACAAAAGTAAGAAAAAAAAGGGAAAACTGATGGAGAAAAGTGCAATCCAAAGGTCTTATAACCAAGTTAGTGACTGATGATTGATACTATCGTTTCATTCCCACCTTGACCTTTTAGCCAAGAAACTAATTAAGCTCAATACCTAATTAATCTTTTTTAATTTCTTCATAATTTTGCCAACCAAATCTAGCACCTAATTGGTTCTTATTGCTAAATTAGTTAAAGCCCAACACCCCAACCATCTTGCCAATAGTAATAAATTTTAAAAATTCCAAGTCTAATTAATTAATTCACCCTAGTAGCAAACCAATTGATCGCCATCAATTCTCTAGAAGAATTGACTTACCCTAATAGCAAATCAAAACCTTATCGCTATTGCATAACCAAGCAGTCACAAACACTGAAATTGTCTATGGAAATTTAGCTAGTAGTAAATCACAATGAATAACCAAATAATTTGCCTCCTTAATCAATCATCCATGGAAACTATAAGCAGTAAAAATGAAGAATCAACAGAATCAAATTAGGAATAAATTGATAATCAAAGCAAATCTCACAATCAACAAAAGAAATAGTGTAGAAATTTCCTTAGATTGAGATAAAAATTTACTTACACATTACTACGAAAGAATAAAAAGAGAAAAAAAAAGGAAAAACAAAACCATAAGGCTAGAGTCTTACCCTAGCAGAGCTCTTCTCTACCCAAAATGAAAGACAATATAGAAAATGATCTAAAAGTTATTACAATTGTGGCTTGGCTTAGTATTTATAGGCTTACTGCACTGCTTAATGATTAGGCTCATAGTAAGGGTTGGAAGGAGGCTTCACTGGATGAGGCTCCATTCATAAGAAATGCAATCTTGTCTCTTAAGAGTCCAATGGCCTTAGCCTTGCATAAAAACGTGATTCTTAGGTCAAGTTATGCGCTAAAAATTGAGACAATTTTTCAGAGTAGTCCAACTTGTAAAAGAATTAAACATTTAAATCCATAACCATGCAATTAATTCAAAATGGTATATTTTCCTTCAAGCCCTTTAGGAAAGTTGTTAGGATGTTTCTAAGCTATCCAATGGGCTTAAGTTTGCACCAAAAGAATGGGTGGAGCTCTACTTACAATGAAAATATCCAAATTGATTCTAGGTTATAGGTTAGCACTCTATTTTGGTTTATAGGCTTTATTTGCCTTCCAAAATGGTTGAGCTGGGCTGGGGACTCATCATGACATTTTTAGATATTTCTCTTAGCTTTTTAAAGGCATAAGAATGGCCAAAAATCAAGGTATAGAACTCATGATATGTCTAAAAACCTAAAATAGTCTGAAATAATGTAAATTTACCAAATAAATTTAATTAAGCACAAAAATTGAGCAAACAACAAAACCAATTTCATGCATCTAATTAAGCTTATAAACATAACAAAAGATCAAGTATAAAGGAATATAAAATATGTATTAATTGTGTTCATCATACATAAAATGTTTTTTATGTATGATCAATTGTGAGATAGCACATGGTCAAACATGCACCTTATATTAGATGTTTATAAGGTTGACACTACCATACCTTATGTCCAATATCAATATCAAGTGATGAAGGAATTGAATTGCATAGTAACAACTTGTCTTGAATGTTTTTGAGTCCATAAATCTGCTCTTGGCATTTAGGTGCTCATGATATTTTGTTGGAAGCCAATCTTGATTTATAAATTTGTTTGAATAATTTGGAGAAATTGTGTTTAAATTAAAAGGGGTTTTAAGTCAATTGAACTTATGGAAGCTTGTAAATGAATTCATTGTCAATGTGCATGGAAACCTATGAGTCATATATAATAGAATCTCTTTGATCCAAAGTCAAAGGAAAAGTTAGTATGTAAAATGTTATGAATTCAAAAATTGAATTGGGTGAACATCTTGGAAATATAAAATGGTTAATTAAGTGTTCTAATGTGATTAGAAGTGCTAATTAATCAAATATTCAATAATTCTAATACAAATTACAATTATTAAATAGTAGCAGATTCCATTGTTGATATTTAAATGTTGTAAAACATTTGCATTAATACTAGAGAAAATCTTGAGTAAAGGAATGGTCCCTCACTTATGTAGGACAAGGCAATCCACACTTAAGAGGGGGTGAATTGAATGTTCTTAAATTTCTTGGAATTTTTAACATTCTCTTTGAAAATCTCTTGTTTTCAAAAACATATGAGTTGGGTTAAATTCAAACAACCTAAGATAGTTAGATTAAGATGTTTGCACACAAGGAAATAACAAGTTAAAACACTTGTGTAAACTAACTCAATTAACTATACAAGGCAAGGCATTAATGACCACATTCAAAAATAGAAATCATTTCTTTCAAATAAACCAATTTTAAAGAAAAACAATAAACAACGAGGCATAAAGTTACTTGGCAAATTTTGTAGTAAAGATAGAGCAAGCCATAACCTCATCCAACAACAAGATCAAGAGTAAATATTACAATATAAGTTGCTACAAAATAAAGAGAGTAGGGATAAAGAGATTCAAACTCAAGATTTATAGTGGTTTCCCCTTGAAAAATACTCTTCAAGGTGTACATCCACTTTAAAGCTCTTTAGCAAGCTTGAATCCACTAAAAAATAACAATCCTTCCTTGTTTGGACATGCATAAGGAGAAGCCTTTACAAATGTTTTCTTGCTCACAATCAAAAATCCTTTTTGAGAAGCTTAACTAGTCCCAGTCACTCAAAAAGAGAAAACAATGAGTTCAACCACTCTTTAAACCTAGGTAAGGCTACCCCTAGGAAACCCAATAGATTATGAAAGATTTTATAGAAAAACTAAAGAATTTTGAAGTTCAAATTACCAATTGAAGCCCGATAGATATGGAATCAATCAAATCCAGCTTATATTAAAAAATATAGATAAAGAGATGAAACATGAATGAAAAGGGAATGTTTGCCTCTCAAGATTTTAGATTTTGCTACTGAGAATGTGTGTGAAATTAATATTTATAGTAAATGAAATTACACTTTAAAAAACTAGTTATTATATGCAATTCTACTCCTATGATCATGATCACAGGTTTTAAATTTTGAAAATCAAGTAGACTAGTGATTGGTATTATAGGGTTCAAATGTGAAGCACTTAATTTGACTTGACAAAGTATAGTACAAAATATGATTTTACTCACCTGAAGTTGCAAGCCTTCCGTAAAGTCATATTTGAATGTGATCAAAATCAAAAAATGGTTTATGAAGAATTCAATTCAAATGACACAAAGGTAGCTCAAAATTTGATTTGAATTACATGGCTAAATACTTATCCTGTTCTTGTGATCTTGATCATGAAAATAATGTACAGTGCCTTAATTAAAATCATAAGGTCTAAAGATAAAGAATAAACTTTTCAACACCATTTCAAACTAATATACTCCATTTTAACCTCCATAAAACAATCCAAAAACATGATTCCAAATTGAATGAGTATGGTAAACCATTTAAGAACAAGATAGAATATTTTTGGTGAAATATTTCAAATGTAAAAACATATTTTCAAGATTAAACAATTTGATAAATCAAGTGAGAACATCTTGGAATTTTTTTCTTTGATAAAAAATTTGAAGCAAACTTTCAAAGATAATTTTAAAATAAATGAGCTAAATTTCAAATATTCTAATATCTTTACATTTTATCTAGAGCTAAGGCTAAGCAAGAAAGGCAATACTAGACTCCAATGCTCATTCTGTTCTCTTTGGACAATCCTATAACATAAACATAAACTTTACAATTCATATAATTAGTCCAATCTAATATATCATAATGCATGATTCAAATATATAGCTAAAAGAAGTTAGCACAATAACATGTATTACAAACTTATCATATATATTCATTAACCATAGTATGGCATTCTTGTTAACATTTGTAAATGATATAACATTAAGCATATTGAACATTGATATTGCATAAGGGCATTAGTATGAGTATTTTTGGAACTATTCAAAATGGGTTGGCAAAAGCCCAATAAACAAGTCCAATTGGAAGATGCCTAGCTCATCCAAGATTGAAGTTGCTAAACAAAGGCATTAGATCACTAGCCATAAGTTCAGATCACAAGACAAAGGTCAAGATAGTGGCTTTAGGTTGATTGATAATGAGCTTCAACTCATTAGTCAAAATATGCCACCTCAGCCATCTTCCAAAAAGCTCACCATGGTTAAACCCAAGAAGGAGACCAACTTGCATAGCCAACTTGTAGACAACAACTTGCAGGAATCAAATTGCCTTCAATATATTACTTTTCCTTTTTTGGAATACACTAAGATTGTAGACCCTAGCAACTATAAATAAGGGTTAAGCATGTTGTACAAGAGGGGGCAAGTTAGATAGAAAAAGCCAATTCTAGATAAAGAGCACACTCTAAGAAATAACGCCACCATGGACATAGGGGTCGATAACCAAGTTTAGCCAAATCACATTAAAAGCTCCCAAAACACCCTTTCCCTTGCTATTCTTCCTCCCCATCTCTTTCCCCCCCTCTCTCTCTCTCTCTCTCTCCATGTTTAATTAGAATAGCAATTTAGGGATATACTGAACTTATAGGTTGACTGGATTTGGTTGTTGAACTTTCTTAAGCTAACCAAAATCCACTATTAACATTTTGGCACTAGAAAGAGGGCCTTATATTGTATTTTGGTTGATTTTTCATTCAACTGCAATGACTAGAGGAAGAAGAACTAGGAGTTCAGTTGTTCAAGTTGACCAGCCAAAAGTTTATATAGAATAACCACAGGAATCGGTTCTTTCTATAGCAGTCAGTTCTACCATTCCTGCTATCGTATCACCATCGACTTGCCCCACAAAGAAGTCCAAATGAAAAGATGAGGTGAATAACTACATCCAAAATAAAAAAAGGAGCAATGAGAGTCAGAATGATGACTCTAATAACGAACCTACAAAGAAGGCTAAGAATGAGTGACCTCAGCATCAAGATTACTATAACAACTATAGCATCCTATCAAATACCTTGGATAGGATCTTTATAGCATAAATAGATAAGGAGGACTCTGGGAAGCCTGAACCCTTAAAAACTCTTGACAGACTCAGGAATAATAGAAATAAGTTTTGTTCCTATCACAATGAGGTTGGGCATAATACATCAAAGTGCTAGGCACTCAAGGATGCTATTGAGGATCTTATTAAGAGAGGTTGCTTGAGGGACTATATGGTATGACCTTTAGGGTTATGACCTCAGTAGCCCCAACACCCCTAATTCCACAAAATATTATACCGGAAGGTCTAAGTTTAGACAAAAAAAAATTGGGTAATCTCCTACTGTGCCCCATTTTTCTTGGAGCTTACAAGATCAGAGATAGGACATTAGGTCCAAACTAAGAAAGACTCAGGGACAGAGCTTATCACTTGACAAATGTAAATAGAGCTAAAGTTCCACAAGCTTTGAATGTTAAACATATGCACTCATACTTTTCATAAATTTCAGCCTACCCCTTTGTCTTGTAATATTATTCCATTATATATTTATATCTGTGTATTGCTAAATTTTTTAATCGATTTTATTTGGGAGCAAGCTCTCACTAAAATTGGTAGCAAGCTTGTGCCCCACAAAATCCATTGCCAGCTACAACGTAAGTCCAGTTGAGGCATAATACAGCTAAAATCCATTACCGACTATGATGTAAGGTCAATTGAGGCTATGGCACTAAATCCATTATTAGCTACACTATAAGGCCAGATGAGGTGTTATGGTGCTAAAATAAATCCATTGCTAGCTATGTTGTAAGGCCAACTGAGGCATTATGGCACTAAAATCCATTGCCAGCTGAGGTTCAAAGCCAGCTAAAGTGCTAAGGTGCTAAAATAAATTCATTGCCAGTTGAGGCTTCAGGCTAGCTAAGGCACTAAAATTCATTGCCTACTAAGGTACATTCTTGCAACCTACTTGAGAAACAAGATTGTTGTGGTGTAGCCCACTAAGCAACAAGATTGCTACAGTGCAACCCATTTAGCAACACAATTGTTGTGGTGTGATCTATTATCCAGCACGATATGCATGCAACTTACTTCTTGGCACCGCATGCATGCAACCTACTATTAGGTTCCTACCTTAACATTTAACTCATACTATCTAAGATGTAGCTTTCATGTGGCCTATCTAAATACTTGTCATACTTGAAGGTGTAGCTCTCATGCAACCTACCTAGGCACTCAAACTTATTACTAGCTGGGGTGCTCCAATGCTCAAATTCATTGCCAACTGAGATGAATTAATGTGACCAATTGGTCACTAAATTTAATATTTTATTTAGCTATGATTTGTTGGAATTTATTCATGTTAACCTACATTTTATCTTTTGTAATATGCAGAATATCCAACATGATGAATGAGAATCATGAAAAAGTTCATTCATTAAAAACCTCATTCAACAAGGTAAATTTACATATGAAGATTCAAAAGTACAAGATCAAAAGAAGCCCATAATTATCATATCTTAAAAGAAAGCCTAGCTTCAAAGAACTAAACTATGATAAGCCGAGAATCAATGAGCAAGCTAACTGCTTAAGCTTTTTCTTGTACTCCTCCTAAGCTATGAGCTCCTCCCTTAACTTTACTACCCTCTAGATACTTGAAGAAACCAAATGGTTAACTCACCATGCAAGGAGGGCAAAGAACAAAAGTGAAGGAATTGGACTCATCAGTGTCACCATGAGGAGGTTATAAAATCTATACAAAACTTCCCAAAATCCTTAGAGAGGAATTGCCCATGGGAACTTCCTATGCAGCAGGCCATACATGCCTTGTAGCACTTCATTAAATATCCAGATCATGAGAAATATGGGGGAGCTTAGCTAATGCACCCATTAGGTCATTTTATGAAAAAAAAAAAAGGAAAAATTTTTTTTACACTTTGTATAGGCTAGTTTGGCTTCACCGATGGATCCATAAACTATCCACCTACCTTGATCAAATGGTCCAGTAGAAAGTATGGCTACCATGCCAATGGTTGTAAAATATGCACATTATATGCTTAGTCTAGTGCATATAACATAGTAAGATAGAGGTCTGAAATGACAATGCTACAGATTGTAAGTGTAGACTTTTGCCAATAAACTATAGCTCCCAGTTTGCAAAATAAACTGAGAGTGAAAGGGTTAATGTTATAAGTATTTTTGGAGTTATACAGAATGGGCTGGCAAAAGCCCAATAGATGAGTCCAACTAGAAGAGGCCCAACTTATCCAAAACTAATGTCATTGAATGAAGGCACCAGATCACTAGCCACAAGCTCAGATTGTAGGATAAAGGTTAAGGTGGTGACTCCAAGTTGATTGACAATGAGCTCCAACTCACTAGTTGAAACATGCCATTTCAGCCATCTTTTAGAAAGCCCACCGTGGTTAAGCCTTGATAACAAGACCAACTAACATACAACAACTTACAAGAATTAACTTGCCTTCAGTTTATTATTTTTCCTTTTCTAGAATACACTAAGACTGTAGACCCCAGCAACTATAAATAGGCGTTAATCATGTTGTACAAAAAGGGGCAAGTTAGATAGAAACAGCCAATTCTAGATAGAGAGCACACTCTAAAAGACATAGAGAGAAACTGTATATTGTATACTCTACACTCTATAAACATATTCCCAAAAATAACACTACCATGGACATAGAGGTTGATAACTGACTTAAGCCAAACCACATTTAAAATTCCTGGAGTACCCTTGCCCTTGTTATTCTTCCTATCCATCTCTCACCCTCTTTCTCTTTATGTTTAATCAAAATAGCAATTTACAGTTGTACTGAACTTACAGGTTGATTGGATTTGTTTGTTAAACTTTCTTGGGATGACCAAAATCAACCAACAATAGACATATATTGCAATATATTCATCATTTTCTATTTATCATCATCAACACTAATCATTTAGAGTCTTAGGGCTACTAGTCTTCCCCTTTTTGATGTTGACAAATCACCAAAGAAAAATATGTTCAAGATAATGATTTAATCAATTAAGCTCAATTAGAAATTAATATAATAAGTGTAAACATATTTTCTTTTCATTTTCTTTTCTTCTCCCCTTATTTGACATCAAGAAAAAGGGTATAGCAACATATTTTTTGCTGTATTTAGAGCAACAGCATTCTCAATTTCATTGAATTGGCTCTTTATAGTGTTTAGGTGACTGTGAAGATCTCTAATTTATGTTGGCTTCAATGGAGTCCAAACAAGCATCTATCTATTATTGAGATTGTTTCACTACCCCAAAAATGTGTGCTTGTTGAATTTGAAGCTGCCTTAAAAGAGCCAGAGTTTCATTTTGTTGAACCATTGAAGACTAGTAATTAAGCTTGAAGCAAATCCCAAGGCACCACCAATGTGACTCAAAGTTGAACCATCAGGTCTAACCCACCTTCCATTCACAAACTTCATTTCCATCTAATGTAGCATTTTCTCATTCATAGTTGTCATGCTATCCACATTTTCTACCTCCTTTTCTAAAGAAAGTGAAACTCTAAAATGTGTAAAGACTTTGGATAGCACCATCTTATAGTGCAGAAAACTTTGACTTGGCTTGGTGAAAAGGTGCCTATATAAAAGATGATGAGGTTATAGAATGTTGATTTCCAACCTCTTTTTCATGGACCACATGAGAAATAATTCATCTTCCATAACTTTGGTTGAATTTATATGGTAGGGTAGGATGGTCTTCACAATTGTGTAGTGAAAGCAATGATCCACCACTGACAGCTTAAGAATCATTAATTTTTCAATGGTTACCAAAGGCGTTGTAGTAGGGAAAAGCATTTTAATGGCTTCTTCCTTAGAATAATCCTCAGCATCGTTGCTAATGATGAAGTTTGACCCTCTTTCCATTTTGAACAATTTGCACAATGTTTCTACATCTAAATTTATTCATTTCCATATGAAAGATGCAAACAATTTTCCATTTGCTACTCCAAGGTTGGCATAAAACATCCTAACTAAACTAGGATAGCAATGAGCAGTACAGTATACAAAGTCTAGCAGCTTATAACATTCTAGCAAGTTGAACAAACTAAATGGCTTTCCAAAAGGAATTTCCTATCCTAATGTTTAACCGAAACAACAAGTTTCTCATTGTACCAAGCATGCCATTCATAAGATTCTTTATTGGAAAGAACTTTTGTTCTTTCATAGCCATGTTAGTGCGATAAGCCCATTTATAAGAAAGAACTTTTGTTCTTTCATAGCCACATTATTGCGAAAAGACAGTTTATCTTTGGAAATCTTGATCTTTTTCTTTCAACCAGAGCCAAAGTAATTAGTCATTTTGATTTAGTGAAGAAGAGAGAGTTGGGAGATTGAGGGTTTTTTATTTTGGGAGAAAATGAAGGAATTAATTGGTTAAAATTGAAGAAAATGGATAGTATAATGATTTGGAAGGAAGAAATTTAGGTTTAATCAGTTAGATTTGAAGGAAATGAAGATTCAAGAAGAGGAGATATGAGAGAGAGGCACTAGGGTTTAAGAGAGGGTGCGAAATTTAACTAAAAATCAGGGTGCAAGATTTTATATTGCACTTTTGATTAGAATCATGATCAAAATCATATGCACATAAATGCATTGTCATTTGAATCATAGGCATAACCACAAATGACTGACTGAAGCACATTCAACTTTGATTTAACTCATGATCAAAATCATGAACCAATGAGGGCGAGACAATTAAAATCATGATTTGAATCATGAAGCCAACTAATCATGCCAAAACATTGTAAAAGCTAGCAATTCAAATCACTAAATGAGCTGTGAGCAGGCAATTTGAAACAACAGGATCCAAAATTAACTCCAAAAGCAAAATTTAGCATTTCTCCATAGAGCAAACATATATGCAGATCTCTTTAATGACACAATCAATTGAATACTATGAAGAATCATCAAAGAAAAATAAGATACCTGCAAAAAATATTTAGGGGAACTCTCAGATGCCTAAATTAGTATGGATTTAGAGAAATTGAATCAAAATAGAGAATCGAATTGAAATTACTCTGGAACCACAATAAACTAAGAGAATAAGAATAAGTAAGCTCATTATCCAAATGATTCAACATGCCTAAATTCTCTTCTAATAAGTGCAAATCGATTTTCATCAAGATGTTTTGTAAATATGTCAGTGATCTGAAAATCAGTTTGAGCAAATCAATTTGTAAAAGTTCAAGTTTTTGTGAACAATGAATATTGAGAAAAAGTTTAGGAGAAATATGGAAGAAATATATATATACATATATTAAACTAATTTTGAAAATATCAAACAGCAATTATTTTTTAAGAAAAAAAAAACTGTCCTTTATGATAAAGCATGATTAGCATAAGTCCCAAGCAATTAAAAAATATAGCTCAAGCATACATCATGAAAGGATATGCAATAGGAAAAAAATCAAAACTATCAAGCTTTTCCTATGTACAATGACAAGAGGCATAAAGCAACAATTAAGCACATTGTCATCACAATCAAGCATATTTTTCATGAATATATATTTTTAAGAAAAATATTAAATAAAAAGACTTCTTGATTTAAAAAAATATGAAATCATCAAAACTATTATAAAGCATTTTGAGGAACTGCAAGCATAAGAGCAAAGGTGTATCTAACTATTAAGAAAACAAATATTCACCAATTGTAAGTAATTGTAAAGATCTAAGCTTCTTATAATATATAGGATCATTGACAAAAAATGGAGCAATTAACACTTTCAAAGAAATTGGTGACATATTTGCCTTGATAAAAGGAATTTACCTTTCTTAAACTCAAAGAGAACATATAATTTTAAAGATAAAACCAATAATAGCAATCATATGTTTCACCTTCAACTATCTAAAATCAAGAAAGATATAAAGCATGTTAAGTATGAAGAGAGAACAAAGTATACCAAACATTTGAGTTAGCACTCCTCTTTATGGAAGTTAGTTCCTTTGAGAATTGAATTTGACTCTCTACAAGGTGAATTTGACTTCCATTAACATGTTGAGATAGAGGAATTATTACATTTCTTTTCTTATCTTTTGCAATGAAAGAATGACTCTTTCTTGCCTACTACTTCTCCTTCAACATTTTGAGCTTTAACACTTTAAAAGTGTATATTTGAGAGGCTTTGGTTATGTTAAATCTTCTTTTTCTATCTTCTATTTGGAAAAACTCTTATTGAAGATTTTTTCTTTTCTTGACCAAATTATCTACTTTTGCAAGAGTTTTTCTATAAAATAGAAGTATTACGAGGTTTTTTTGGTATCCATTTCATTTTAGGTCCATTAATATTAGTACTTAAACATTTGAAAACCTTAGGAACCTAAACTCTTTTATTTTTCATATTAGAATTTCTTCTAATAAGGCATAAATGAGAAATATGACCCTGATGACCATAGTAATTGCAAATAATAGAATTCTTATTAGAATTTGATTTTTCTTAAAAAACACATTTAGAAAGCTTTGGTACTTTATAGAAACTACACTATGATTCAAAATTGGCAAGAGGGTTTCTAGACTTTCCAAGAGTGAAATCTATATTTTCTCTTAAACACTTGGAAAGTGTATAAGTTGAGTGTTCAATGTCCTCTTGTAATAAATCATTTTCAATTTAGAAGTCACAACAAGAGAGCAATCAGGTGCCATAGATATTCTATCATTATATAGTTCTTTGAGATTATGTGAGTCATCATAACTAGGATTAGTATTAGGATTAGAATCATATACCTGAGTCCTTTTTAGTCATAAAGCTTGATCCTTCCTTTTGAAGCTTTGTTAGCCTTAGGGAGATTGTTAACCCTAAAGGAGATTCTTATCCTAAATTTATTTTGATGTTGAAGAACAATTTATCTTGT
>JANHAO010007954.1:0-19708 GCA_026873985.1 Saraca asoca | reverse complement strand
TATGCCAAATATGCTAGTAAAAAGTGCAACTAGAACAGATTCCAAGTCAGACTTGCATTTCCAATGTCATATGCATCAAATCATGCTTGCATTTCCAACTAGAACACACATTGGCAGAAGCAAAATAGTTCTTACATACACTTTTAAAAATGGTTATAATAATCTGAATGCGGTTCACACATCACATATACACCTTTAAAACATTGAAATGCTGAATTCGGCCATGTTGAGAATATTTTACTTATGACAAATATATTTTAACATGCGTTTCGATTCCCTAAAAGAGAAATTTTCAAAACGAATTCAGAACTTAGAAAAAAAGATTTAGTTTTCATGGAAGATAAAGACCACAAGGTCAATCTAGCAGTTCAAAAAATTACAATGCCAATACCAGTAACCATGATTGTATAATCGAGACAAGAATATTAGTGATAAGCTATAATTAACTTGCAAAGACGTTTCTATACATCTTTCCCTAAATCATAAATAAAAGCACAGGATTCCCACATGCTGGTTTTCTGTGAATTCTATTCTTCTAAAACATGAAGACCCAACTGCTATTAATTCCTCAGAAACCCAAAATTTTCCTTAAAGAAAACCCAAGTAGCCATGGGCTAGTATTTGCCTTCAAATAGAGGAAAGGCAATGGACACATTCCATTCAACCAAGCTCCTACACCAAAGCCTAACTGAACCAAATAACAAATACTTGACATTTAGGAAAAATGAATCAGTAAATAAACAACATTAGGATCTTCAATCAGAACTTTAAAACCATAGAACCTTAGATTTGTGTCCATAGGTAGAGAGCGCAAAAAAGAGAGAGAAAAAAACTAACAATGTATGTCTAGTGCTCATAATAAATCTCAAATTGAGAAAGGGCCATGTGAAATTGGACCAGCCACTAATGGGCTTGAAGTCTCCTGTACGCTGGACAACAATCTACAATAGTATATTTATGAGCCAATTGAGACATTAAAGAGTATTAGACTTGTGTAAGCAGTAACTTGAAATTCTCAATAGGACAAGTATTCAACCGTCTCCTACACAAGGAATTTCTAGGTAGAAATGCATGGAGAATAAGTTTGTTATTTGTTTAATACTAGGGAATATTCTTTTTTAAAAATAACTTATGACATTGTAGCTTTGGCCTCTGTTTATTTTGTAAAGAGGGGAGAACCCTGTTTAATACTAGGGTATATTCTTTCTTAAAAATTTTCCTTAATCTTTTTTAGGTTTATGTTGCAAGACATTTGGTGTAAGCATGTCAGACAACCCAGGGGTTTCTGAATCCACATAAATACAAATCCATTTTTGTGTAGTAAAGGTATCAAAGGGAGACAAATCGACTTCCTTATCAAATGGAACCAGTAAATTTTCTTGCAAAGTATTGAAAAGTTAATGACTACAACTTTACCTCAAGAGTGCAGAACAAATATACATGAATTAAATGTTATTTTTGGATTTCCTGTGAGACTCAGCTAAACTGAATCAGTGCAATACATTGACTTTGCTTCAGAATAGAGTTCATAGAGGTAAAACTACAAAAATGTTAGTGGCATAAAGTAGTAAATAATGGTAATACAATCTAGTTAACATAATAAACATTTTGTGAGTAAATTTAAAATAGGCAAACTATAATACCTTAATTGGCTCAATTTCACTCTTACATCCCTTAATCTTCTCTTCATTTTCATTAATCAAAATGACCTTGAAAGCATTCTTTTCCCAACCACGGTTCCTAGGTATAACCCTTGATTGCTAAAGCCTAGCACATCAAAATATATATTTTGGCAAGAAGAGTACACATTGCGCACCATGACTGAGCCTCCTTTTCTATATTTCTAACATTTTGAACTGGACAAGTTTTAGCATGATATGCAGAACCTAAGCTTATGTCCACTTATACTTACAAGCAACATCATTAAATCAAAACCATTCCCTATTGTATACATTTGTGAATATCTGAGGTTATGCAAAAATGTACATGAAACCATTTGAAACATGACATGAGGTTTAAGAAATTAGTATGAAGTGACTTCTTTCAAGTCAAATAACACAAATATTTCACTCATGCATTATATAATGAAGACATTACTTTTAGACAAAAAAAAAACATACATTTTATGAAAAGTTGTCAAAATTTCTATAAAATCTCCCAATTTTAGACACTACGTCATAGACTAAATCAACAATAGAATGTCACACACCCTATCCAAAACCTATATGACCAACTACACAACATAACATTGAAATGCAATTCAACTTGCACTTAGTGTAGTAATTAGTCCATACCAAAGCTCAGGATTGAAATGGAATGGTCTTGGCTTCCTAAAGCTCTTTCAAATGCAAACTTAGTAGCAAAAATAATGTGGATTTAAGAAATTTCAACTCTCCAAAATGAAAACTTAAATGATTAGAATGAATTTGGAAGAGGATTGAAGATCCTACCAGTTGGTAATAGAAGAAATGAGTAGAGGACTTTATTTAGTGATACTCTTCAAAATGAGGTGGAAGTTGGAATTGAACCTAGCTTTACTCGGGGCTAAACAAAGGATGAAATAAGCTAGCTGTCTCTGGTAAGGCCTAGCTAGTTTCAGCAAACAAGCTTGGCTATTGCTGGTAGTCTCTACTGGCTAGCTTCTTCAATCAATGATGCAGCTTCAACTTGGGTGAGCTTGTTATATCTGCAATTGCTTATCCTTCTTTTCTTTAGCACTCTAGCTATGGTCAATCCCTGGAACAATTTGGATGAGCCTAACATAGGGTTCTCATGAAGAGAAAATGGAAGACCAGATTTAATATTGCAACACATCCTTAGTGATGATTCAAGCACAACCATTATTAAATATTGTAGTTAGATGCAATTTTGTTAAAAGCTGCCTCTAGCACATTTGCTTTTCATAGGAGTTGATCCAAGGTCCCTTTGCTTAATTGTGCCATTAGTGGCAATTTATAGTAATCACTATGACTCAACCATTGCTAAGAACAACTAATTAGCAGTGGTTCATGTGAACCACCACTAAAGACAAGTAATTAATGGAGGTCACATGTCTGTGTCTTTAGCAGTGGTTTAGAAAAATTGCCTCATTGAACCATCACTAACTGCAATTATTTTTGTAATATGAATCAATTTGAGAATCATTTCAAATATTGAAAAATAGTTTTTATAAAAATTTTACTTGTGAAAGTGTAATTGAAAACTTAGTTAGAAAACTTTAGATTTTTAGCTCATATCACTTTTTTAATTTCTACATCAATTTAACTAGTTTAAAAAAACTTGTTTGGATCAAATTGAATTAGAACACACTTACAAAGGATCCTAATAAAGTCAACAAAGATACTATATCTAATGTGGATCTATTGAATATCACTTGATCAACTTTGAACCTACAAAATCAACAAACACTAAAACATATAGTTAGATTGTGATATTAATCAAAATTGTTTTTGAACATCAAAATTGAAAAAAGGATGATAGAAAAACTAACAATCTCACTCTTTTTGATAGTTACAAGGAATTTTAGATGTGGATCAAAGCTAACAATCTCCCTTTTAGATGAGGGTTAAAGTTATAGCTAAAATATTTTCTCAAAAATCTTTTTTCTTACTTACGACCTCTTTTAAATTAAGTATAAGAATTAAAATCCTATTATTATTTGATGGTCCCAAATATAAAATATAAATTCATGGATCTTGCCCTTATTCCTCTAGGGGAATTTGTCTACACCTTTGAATATTATGAATTCTTCTTTAAATTTTAACAAGATTGTGATATATTGCCTTATATTAAGAGGTACAATAGAAAATTAAGTAATGAAATATGCAGAATGTAAATTGGTAGTTATGCAGTAAGAATTTAAATGTAGGAGAAGAGAAGTAAATATTGAGACACAAGGTTTTTAAAGTGGTTCAACTTGAATTGAAACTCAAATTCAAATTTACTCCACTGGATCATTCCTTAACCAGAAGATATCTTTCATTCCATAAAACCATAGGATTTCACCAGGCACTTATTGGCTAGCTTATACACAAGAATTATTATAAGGATCTTGCTAACCTAGAAGAATTAAACTAGGCTCTTCCAAACCAAAAACAATCACAAGACTTAGTTGGGCTATTGTAAACCTAAAGAAAAATTTTAACACCAAAAACCTAAAGAAAATAAAGAAAAAAGTTAAGAATACAAAACTAGAGTTGAGATGAAAGTCTCAGACCAAACTATATGAATCTTCAACAACAAAGCTCCAAGATCTTTGAATCAATCCAATTCAAATATGTAGAGGTAAAAGAGATCAAATGAAATGAGGTTAAGAAAGAATATATAGAACAACTGTAACTGATTGTAACAGAATAACTGACTTTATGTTAGTGAATCAATTCAGAGAAGAATGTCATAGAAAATTTTCTTAATTGAATTGATTTGTGAATCAATTCATAGATTTTTCTAAACCTTCGGTAAGTATAGTTTTCAAGCACTATTTCATATGTTCTCAATTCACAGAGTGAAAGATGGTTTTTTTAAAATGAAGAACAAATGAAATGGTGATTTGAAAACTTCATAAAATAATCTCATTTCATAATCATATTTCTACCTCATTTTGAAAAACATTTAAGAAAAATAATTGGAGCTAAATTATGAAAAATTCACTTACAAATGATCCTAAAAAAATCAAAATAAAATCCTAAATCTAATGTGGATTTTTTTGTAGAATCTTAAAGAACTTTGATACCTGCAAATATTTAGCAAACATTACAGCATATAAACATAATATGACATGATCAAAATTGTTTTTATTATTAAAACATAAGAGAGTCTAGTTGGCTAGGCTAACAATCTCTCCGTTTTTTATGGTGACAAACAATTTTAGATGAGGATCAAAGTCTATGAAAAAATCAATTTGAAAAATTATGTATGACATACAAAAAATATAGTAACTCTTATAAGTTCAGATAAGCTCCTCCTTTCATATATCTTCCCCTTTTTGGAAAAAGTTTTTCATCTTCCTATTTTTGAAAATTTTTAAAGCTCATCTAAAATCAAGCTTACATCTTTCTCTACCCCTTTTGGCACATTAAAATGCAAAAGTACCTTATAAAAAATTCAAATCATATAATGGGGTAAAAAGAATAAGGAAAATTTTTATTTTACTCCCCCTAAAATAATGATTCTATTAAATTTTAAACCATTTAAATGAAAACATTTTATTCTTAAAAATTTCAAGTCTCAAATCAATTTGGAAACTTTAAGAAAACCTGAAAATTTGATTCAATTGAAAATGCAAAATTTTGAACTATGAATAGATTCAGAGTCCAAAAATTAGTTTTCAACCAGTATGTTGCCTAATCACATATCAAATGGAATATACACAAGTAATGATTAATTCAAAACACATTGTACCTCAAAAACCCATGTAATGTACCTAGAAAATACGAAAAAACAAGTTTATGCAAAAATATACATAAAAGCATACAAAGAAAAATAGGGAGATGGTGGGTTCAAACTTTCTGTGATGAAAGCAACTATCTTTCATCATCAAGAGTTGCTTCAAATTCTTCTTCTCACATCTACAATATGAAACTATACTTGCATTTGTGGTGCCCAATGGATTTTGGGTCCATAATAGTTAGTAAATATAAAGAGATAACACTTGGTAACCATACAAGCTTTTCATTTTGTTTTAGCAAATATGTTCCATTTTTATAGGGGCAGTACTTGGTGCGATGACCCTTTTTATTGCAGTAAAAGCATGCGATATGATGGTGATTTTTATTTGATCTAATAGCCTATGATCTTTTCTTATTATGCTCCTTATATCCTAGACCAGATTTACTATTAAAACCAATTTGGTTCTACAACATGCCATTCAATTTCATTTTACTATTAGAAAAACTTTGCAGAACTTTTGTTAAAGAAGCTATCTCAGCCTTATAATTACTGCAGAAATCATAGTTTTTTCTAGCATTCAATCATTCTACTAGTGCAGTTAACTCAACATTTTCTTTCTCAAAATCCTTAAATTCATGTATAAGAATTTCATGTTTATTCTTAGAAGTGCTTAAATATTTTTCTAGCTACTAAAATGTCTTTAGTAGGTCACCTTTCACTATCTTAACCTACTTTAGCTCTTTTGTAGGTTTATTTAAAGAATTATGAAGTTAAATGCATAGATCTTTAAGCTCTTCATCATTTTTAGAATCACTATTATCAAATGCACTTTTAGATTTTTCATCAGATCAAATATAGGAGAAGGATCTTGTGCCAAAAACCTCAAAATCTTGGTCTTGCCTGGCCATGAGACATAATAGAGCCTTTTCTTCATCTCTTCTTCTTTTGAAGTAGATTCTACATCATCATCTTCATCATCCCAGATAGAAAAGTTGGACCTTTTATTAGATGGCCTTTCCTTCCTTTTTACATTTTCTATTTGCCTCTTGAGATAGATTGGGCAATCTGGTCTAATGTGTCCAAATTTTTCACACTCAAAGCAAGTTGGTGCAGTGCTAATCGTCTATTGAACCTTATTTTGTTTTCTACCACTTGGAGCTGCTTACTTTTTCTAATTTGTTTTCTTTTGTTTAGGAGCCTTGTGCAGCTATTTGGTCAATACGGCAATGTTTTCTACATCACTTTCTGAATCTCCTACACTTGAGTTTGAGTCACTTGCAGCCTTCAATGCCAGAGTCTTCTTGTGCTTATCCTCTCCATTCTTTTTATATCTTCTCAATTCAAGCTCATGCTCTTCAAGATTGCCAAGCAACTCCTAAATGGTAAGGATGGCCATCTTTAAAGACTTCTTGATAGTAGTGACCCTGGGCTGCCACTCCTCAATCAAAGACCTTAGAATCTTATGAATAAGATCTGCATTTTCAAGCTTTCCACCAAGCAACATTAAATGGTTAGTAATTGTTATGAATCACTAGAATAAATCCTTAATTGACCGACCCTCCTCCATTTTAAACATTTCATATTGTGATTCAACGACATGCACCTTTGAAGCCTTAACTTGTGAAGTGCCTACATGTGCAATCTCTAGTGTGTCCCAAATTTCCTTAGTAAGAGAACATATTAAGATCTTTTCATACTTATTAGGTGACAAAGAGTTTGAAATTATCTATTTTACTTTAGTAGCAAGCGTCTTTTTCTTTCATCTTCTATCCATAGTGATTTTGGTGTAAGTTGTACAACACTATTAATTAATTTCCTGGGAGGTTCATAACCTTCCTCAACCAAATCCCACTTGTCAACATCTGCTACCTCAATAAAATCTTTTATCTTTTACTTCCAATAGGTATGTTGTTCCCTATTGAACCTAGGAGATTTGTGCATTGGTGGACATTTAGGTAGTAAAAAGTAATTCAAATCCATAATTTTCAAGAAAATACAAGTGTATCAAGAGCCAAAGCTCTGATACCAACTAATGGTCCTAAATATAAAATATAGAATCATGAATCTTGCCCTTATTCCTTTTGGTGAATTTGCATACATCTTTGAATATTATGAATTCTTCTTTAAATTTTAACAAGATTGTGATATATTGCCTTATATTAAGAGGTACAGTAGAAAATTAAGTAGTGAAATATGCAGAATGTAAATTGATAGTTATACAACAAGAATTTAAATGTAGGAGTAGAAAAGTAAATATTGAGACACAAGGTCTTTAAAGTGGTTCAACTTGAATTGAAATCATAATTCATGTCTACTCTACTGGATCCTTCCTCCACCAAAAGATCACTTTTACTCCCTAAAACCATAGGATTTCACTGGGTTCCCATTGTCCAGTTCATACACAAGAATTATTATAGGGATCTTGCTAACCTAGAATAATGAAACTGGGCTCTTCAAAACCTAAACTAATCACAAGACTTAGCAGGGCTCTTGTACACCTAGAACAAGATTTCAAACACTAGAAACCTTAAAGAAAATAAATTGAAAAGTTAAAAATACAAAACCAAAGTTGAGATGAAAGTCTCAAATAGACTACTTGAATCTTCAACAAGAGAGCTCTAAAACCTTTGAATTAATCCAAATCAAATATGTAGAGATAGAAGAGATGGGAGAAAGGCTTTTCACACTCCTTTGAATTAGTTAGCATGTAGTTATGAAATGAAAAGAGGTGAAGAAGGTATATATAGAACAGTTGTAACTGTCTATAATAGAATAATTAACATTTCTGTTAGTGAATCAATTGATAAGTGATTTTAGATAGTTGTTAATTAGTGAATCAATTGACAAATTCAGAGTCGATTTGTGAATCAATTTACAAGTTTTTCTAAACCTTTGGCAAGTCTAGTTTTCAAGCACTATTTCATATGTTCTTGTCTAAATCGATTCATGAATCGATTCACAAAGTGAAAATAGTTTTTATAAAAAGAAGAACAAATGAAATAGTCATTTAAAAACTTCTTAAAATAATCTCATTTCATAATCATATTTCTACTTTATTTTCAAAAACATTTAAAAAATAATAATTGGATTTAAATTGTTAAAAATTCACTTACAAAAGATCCTATAAAAATCAAAATAAAATACTAAATCTAATGTAGATCTTTTGTAGAATCTTGATGAACTTTGATACCTACAAACATTATAGCACATAATCAGAATATGATATGATCAAAATTGTTTTCATTAATAAAACAAATGATAGTCTAGTTGGCTAGGCTAACATTATTATTACTTCTTCTTTTTCATCTAAAATATCACTACTTCTACTTTTTAATTGTACTTAACAATCTTATCCAAAATCTTTTCTTTCTCAAATCTCATCAAATCTCTACTTTTTTGCCCCTTTTGGCACATCAAAAAGAAATAGTACATCATCAAAGAGTGGAATAAAAAAAATTTAAACATTAGAAATCATAATCAAGATAAAACAAAATTTTGTTAGCAATCTCTCCCTAAGATAATGATTCTTCTAATTTTAGACTTGTTGCATGAATCAATATAATGTATTTATACATCAGGTTTTGAATCAATTTTGGAATTGATTCAATAGTTGAATAAAGATTTTCAAAAGTTTTCGAATACTTACTCAAAGATTGAAAATTTGATGAATTGATCTGATCAAATTAGGATTGAATCAATTTGGGAATTGATTTATTCAGGTTGCTAATGAAATTTCAAAATTTGAAAACTTCTTGAAAGATTAAAAAAATTGTAAATCAATTTACTAATTGATTCATAGTGTAAATTTTTAATTGTGAATTGATTTATGAATCGATTTAGAAATTTACAGAAATTTTAGAAAATTTTGAATCAATTTAAGGCTCGATTCAGAAAGTCTTGAAATTAGTTTTCATGTAGTTTTGTTCCAAAATTGCTAACAAAAAACATAGCTAGGAGTAGTGATCAATTTAACGCTATTTATACCTCAAATTTCATATCAAGTACTTGCATAACAAACTTAGGAGAATCTCCGATGCCTAAGTTAGAATTTGCAATGTAAAATTTAATTAAGCATAAAAGATAAAAAAAATAATATTTTGATACTTTTATGTTTGTTTCCTATCATGTGGTGAGAGCAACTATTATCTAATAATCATAAGTTGCTTCTTTGTCCCCCACCCATGCAAAATAGAGTTTATCCTTGCAAGGGTGGTACCCAACTGATCTTGGATCTAGTTTTGTTAGTAAACATACCAAGATATCCTTTAGGTAACGAAACTAATTTCTCATTTGGTCTCAAAATATAAGTTCCATTCCTATATGGACAATATCTAATATGATGTCTTTTTTTATTACAGTAAAAGCAAGTTACATGACTAAAATTTCATTTTGACATAAAAGGCTAAGATCTTTTATTAGGTTTTCTTTTGTTTTGCTATCTATATCCTAAACCAATCTTATTTTGAAAATATTTTTCATTTTGTAACATGTTGTTCAATCTCGTATTGATATTAGTAAAACCTTGTACAACTTTTGACATAAAGCATTGTTCTCTTTTTCAGTCTACTTAATTTTCTCAAGCAAGTTTTTATTTTTGGTTTCAGCATGCTTTAACTCTTACTTAGAATTTAGTAATGCATCATAAAGTTCAATGCATAAGTCATTAATGTCATCAGTTTCATCATCACTTGAGTTAAACTCATCATTAGAATAAAAGAAAGATTAATTTCCAAATACTGCATTGTCTTCATCTACTTGAGCCATGAGGCAGAGGTGCACTTCTTCTTCTATTTCTTCTTCTTCTTCTCCAAAATCAACTTGCTCATCTTCCCAAATAGCTAAGTTGCTTTCTTGAGGGATGGTTTCCTTTTCTTTCTTTCATTTTCTAGCTATCTCTTTAAGAACATAGAGCAGTCTGATATGAAAAGTCTGCGCTTCTTACATTCAAATCTGTTGGAGTGGTGTTACAAGAATTTCCTTATTCATTCTTACTTTGATTTCTTCTTTGTGGAGTAGTTTTTCTCTTTTCTCTAGGAATTTTCTATAGTTTCTTGCTCAATAAAGCCATGTCTTCTTTTTCATCTACATCTTCATCACTGTCTAATTCATCATCATCATCTTCAAATGTATTTGTGGCCTTTAGTGCCAATGTTCTTATCTTTTTATCATCACCATTCTTTTTGTATCTTTTTAGCTCCAACTCATGTTCTTCTAAGTTTCCATAGAGCACTTCAATGGTAAGCAGTCCAATTTTAAGTGATTCGTTGATGGCTATTACTTTAGGTTACCAATCCTCTGTTAAAGACCTTAGTATTTTGTGCACTACATCTACATTGTCAAGTGTTCTACCAAGAAGCATAAGATGATTAGTAATGGTAGTAAATCTTTGAATAAGGTCCTGAATGGATTCTCCTTCTTCTGTTTTAAACATTTCATAATATGAAACCAATACATGAACTTTAGAGGCTTTAACTTGTGTTGTGCTAATGTGAGCTACTTCTAATGTGTCTTATATTTCTTTAGCTATGGTATAATTAGATATTCTCTCATATTCATTTGGAGAAAGAGAGTTAGAGATGATCCATTTGACGTTGGAGGTTAAGAACAGTCTTTTCCTTTCCTTTTCAATCCGAAAAGATTTAGGTTTTGGCTTTGAAATCCTATTGACTAAAATTTAAGGTGGATCATATCCATCTTCAACAATTTCCCACATATCTACATCAGGGGCTTCTATAAAATCTCTGATTTTTTGCTTCCAATAAGGCTAGGAGGTTTATGTAAAAGTGGACATTCAGGCAAAAGAGTAAAACTAGAATCCATGATTTTTTTGGGTTTAAAAAAGTATCAAAAGCTAAAACTCTAATGCCAACTGTTGGTCCCAAAAATACTAATCTTTCCCTTAATCTTTAGATTGGATTCTAGTTAGTTTTATAATAGTAGAAGTCTTTGAACAAAATTATTAGAGTATATTTATTTGATAAGAAAGATTTCAATTATAGTCATTGATTTAGATATAAAGTAGAATGCAAAACTAGTAAATCAATTAAAAATAGAATAGCAATGTAGAATTTATGTGCAGAAGATAAATTATAGTAATGTAAAGAATAATAAAGAGCACAAGATTTTTAAAGTGGTTCCACTTCAATTGTAACCCCAATTGAAGTGTATGTCTACTAGGCAATCCTCAGCCAGATTGTCACTTTTATCCACAACCATAAGATTTGATTGGGCTTTTACTAACTAGTTCATACACAAGACTTAACTGGGCTTTTGCTAACCTATTTACACACAAGACTTAACTGAACTCTTGTTAACCAAGTTACATACAAAAATTCTTTCACCTTCCACAAAATATGATCAACCTTATAATTTTATAAGAAGCTACAAGAATTCTCTATAGCTTCAACTAATTATGATCAACCTCACAATTAAAGAAGATGCAAATTGAAGATCAACCTCCTTCTTTATATCTCAAATTTCTATCAACCAAGAAATCTAAAAACAAAAACCAAAATAGAGATAGGAATACAATACTCTAAATTGAGATGAAAATCTCAATTATCTATGTTGTGTTCTTCTCCAATTTGATCCAAGATTCAATTGATTTCATGAATTTTGATAAGGTAGATGCAAATCTGTTTGTGCTTTGCTTTTTTCTCAGTTTCGCATTTGTAATTATGTATCTGTTATGTGCTTGAAATGAGCTTGACTCCTATTTATAGTGTGGTAATCGACATTTGAAAAATAACTAACTTTTAAGCTGTGAAATCATTCAGAGTGGTTACTAACTAAAGAATCAATTTGTGAATTAATTCATCTATGAGTATCATTAAGAACTTCATGATGGAATTGATCCATGAATTGATTCACACTATAATCTAAAGAAATCATGAATCATTAATTACCTAATTGATTCTCAAAAGTTTCTAACTTTCAGTAAAAATAATTCTTCCTGAATTGATTGCTAAATCAATTCATATAGAGTCTCACAAGAATTTTAGTACAAATCGATTCCTAAATTGATTTACATAGTAAAAAATAGTTTTTTATAAAATTTTCACTTATGAAAGTGTACTTGAAAACTTAGTTAGAAAACTTTAGATTTTTAGCTCATATCACTTTACTTATTTCTACGTCAATTTAATTAGTTTAAGAATTTTTTTGGATCAAATTTAACTAGAACACACTTACAAAAGATCCTAATAAAATTAATAAAGATACTATATCTAATGTGGATCTCTTGAATATCACTTGATTAACTTTGAATCTGGAAAATCAACAAACACTAAAACATAGAGTTAGATTGTAATATTAATTAAAATTGTTTTTCAACATCAAAACTAAATAAAGCATGATAACAAGGCTAACAATTTTAACTTTATTAGATTCTATTATTTGAGGAAAGCAACAACTTCTTGCTAGTCGAAACCTAGACAGGTAATCATTAGCACTTTCCATAGGTGACTTTATATTTAATAGATTTGTTAAACCAATCCTCATTTTGCCTCTATAAAATTGGTTAAGGAACATTTTTTCTATCTACGCACAATAATGCACAAAATTTGGTGATAAACCTAAATATCAAGTAAAAGCAATTTTGGTTAGGAATAGAGGATACAGGAGGAAAATTCATTTTTAAATATTCATTCCTTGCTATCTCTCCACATTTTATGGTGAATCTAGATATATGTTCAATTATTGACTAATTATCCTCTCCAAAAAATGTTATGAATTTTGGCAATTTAAAACCTTTAGGGGGCTTTATTTGATTTATCGATTCTAAAAATTGCACCCATATAATTAGGATAAGCACTATGGATTAACAATTGTTTAATTAGGAACTGGATATTTTGTTTCGGTCTAAGTAAAAAGGTTTGATTATAATTTGGGTTTATTGGGATTTCTATGTTATTATCAATTTGGTTATCATTTTAAATTCTTTCATCCCCACATCAAAGTATTCTAATTTGACCATACTATGGTCATTCTATTTTTGGTTTCTTCATTTTTTATATTTTCATGCCCTATTCTATGATTATGATTGTTGTGATCACTATTATCAATATTTTGACCATTCTTATTATTTTGATTGTTGCTTAGATGGACTTCCATTCTTTCTAGTGTCTTGTTCATTTTTGTTTACTCAAGACATTATTATCTAGCATTGGTTGAAGTATGGTCGTAGTCTATCGCTACATCATGTGGATAATATCATAATTACTTTCGTCCATCTGTTGTTGAAAAACAACAACATCTTTAGGATTTAAACTAGATGAATTTTCGTGGTAATTTTGATCTATTTACGGGAAATATGGCATGGCATAAGGCATTAGGCCCCCTGAGTATTGGTCCACTATTATCTTGTGGTCCATTTGCAATCAAATTGTTGTTATTATTTTGATTTCTATTTGGCATTTCTTGTCAGTTTCTTCAATTTTGATTCTGATTTTGGTTGTTTCTTTGTGTATTGTTTTAATTATTCCAATTATTAACAATCATATTCTCAATAAAACTAGCATTACTAGCATTTTCATTTTTAATAGGTCTCTCTTCATTTTGAGGGCCACTTTGAGAACTTGCAATAGACATGTTTTCAAAATTATCTAATGAATAGTACTACTTCTAAGGATCATAGAAAATCAGAGACTAGGAATATCTCAACTATGTCCCACCAGATGTTTCAACTCCTAGATGGCTCCTCGACAAGCAAGATTATGATATTCTAAAAAATCCAGATGAAGTAATATGGTTGGAAACAACAAAATGTGTGAAGATTTTCACTCCACATGGTTGTGAGTTACATTAAAAGGCATGATAATGACACATGAAATTACAAGCATGAAAGTGAAAGAATTCCTGGAAGTTATAAGGATTAGTAGAGTGCCACAAAGAATATAGACCATGTTTAGGTAAATTATCAGACCTGAAAGTTCAAGACTTTTCTTGGTGTGTTAATGCCTTATTTAGAAGAAGTATGAGTAGTTTTCTTTAAATAACTTGTCATAAAAACTGACTCTTATGAAATGGACATGTGCTCTAAAAGAAAATCAAAAACAAAAACAAAAGCAAAAAAGTGATGAAATGACCGTAAGGTAACTGTTCCATAGGTGCTTGACACGTGTGCTACTCCAGTTATATTTGTTAACCACCTGATTTATTTAAATCTTAGCTAACTTGTTTCAACTCTAAATATGTAGTCAAATTTCACAATAGGTGGCTAACAAGTATCCAATTAGACATAAAGAAAAAATATAAGGATCTAATTAAAAAATTTTAAACTATAGGGACCTAATTAAAAATCGAGTGAAACTACATGGAGAGTATCATAGTTCGAAAGCTCAATTATTGGAACATGCAAGCTTAGTGTCTTCATTTAGCATTTGAGAATAAGCCAGCCAACCGATCATATACCATCTTAGCTTTGAAAATAACAGGGAACACTCACAATTTATATTGCATCAAGACAATCATAAGCAACAAATTACATAGCACATAAGCAACCAATTCACATATAAAGGCAACCAAGTCATTCATATTAGCAACCAATTCACATATAAAGGTTCTAATGTCTATAATATATCGATACAAAAATAAAAATCTAAAAATCATAATTATGTGCTTAATTACTTGTACAAGACAAGTCACACTAGCCAAAATTACATAAATACCCTCAAAATGTGGGAAATAGAAAAAATAATCTATGCATGCATTTTCTCTAAAATTTGTGCCACATGATCTTCTCTTCATGCTTGATTTTTGTGTCAAGTTTATTTCAATTTGAGTATATTTATTTGCCGAATTTGGTCATTAGGCCTAATTTATGACACAAAGTGTCCAATTACAAATGAAAGTAAGTATGAACATCCAATTAAAAAATTTTAAATTATAGAACCTTAACTAAAAATTGAGTGAAACTACAAGCAGTAATGGAGTAATGAATTTGGATCTAGGGTGGTAACTGTAGTTGCCGTTGCAGTTGCTACATTTGGCCATCCAAATGTGTTGGATCTCCTGAATTCCTATGGCTCACACACTAATCAAATGTCTAATACAGCAACTGCAAGTACTCACTAGTCTTAATCTAGAGTAATTTAACCATCCTAATATGACAAGAAAGAATACTCAAATATGAACATGACTCAAAGCACCAAGCAATCAAATCACACAAATTAGAAATTAAGTGAAAACTCTAAACAATCTTCAATATAATTATGGCATCTCCATATCTAAAACCACTAAAACTAGAACTCAGAAACTATCCTCAGGCCACCAAAGATCCCAATCACCTGAAATCCGAGTTCAACGAAAGCCAATCTCAAGAAAATATGAGAAATCAAAATTAGATGGAATAATGGCTTCAATTAATATATTTGTAGGTTTGATATTACCATGTGGGATATTAAATTTGATACTTATTGCTTATGATCATTTGATACACTTAATTTGGTCTATCTTGCATGGCCAAAAACATTTATTTTCATGTGTGGATATTCTTTGTTGTGGTAGTGAATGAACAGTATGAATGGACGAAACTAGACTAAAAATTATTAGAGTAGAATTATAAATAATTAAGGACTTATATGAAAATTTAAAATTTTTATAGAGATTATGTGCATAAAAATATAAAATTTTAGGTTTAAGGTAAAATAAAAATTTATCATTTCTAGAAGGATTAATTTCACAGGACGCTTTCTAACTATTTGCAATATGTACATAGCCCTTTGAGCTAGAAAGAAGTGCAGATAAGCATTACACAGTTTGATAGATTCTCTTCCAAATATGCTCGTCTCCAGTGAACTCAAATTGGCAATCCAATTAGACTTTAATAAACTTTATATGCAGTACGCAATATTGTTGGCTACTGATTATCATCCTACTCAATTTAAAATTTTGAAGTATTTCCTTAGTATTAAAAGATATTATTTTGGTGAGTTCTAATAATGTCTTTACTCTTTATATATTTTGATAATCTAATTCTCAAGTCAAGCTTCAATTTCCATAGATTCAGACATAAATTTTAATTTGTGAAAACAATTTTTTGGATTGTAAGATAGAGATCGTGATTACTTCTAAGTCAAGTTTATACTTACAATATGATCTAAGTTTACTTTATTTATCCATTATTTAAAATAGGAAAAATTATACTGTGAATCTTCATTATTATACTTTAAATCCCTAATATTTCACAGTTTTTTTAAATAAATACATATACATTAAAAATTTCAATTAGATACTTATAATATATCATAGTTTTTAATTGGATCTCTTTCCTTAACATTCTATGAAAATTTAATAACATGATTAATGAAAATACTCAATTAAAATATAAAATAAATTATAAGTACTCAATTAAAAACTTTTAAAATGCATGTATTTATTTTAAAAATCATAAAATTATAGAGATTTGTAAGACAATCTTACTAATTTGTCCCTAATTCTTCTATCTCCACTACCCAAAAAATTGTTATTTCCCACGTTTCAAACTGTGGGAAAACGTGGGAAAAACAGTGGAAAACCATGGAAAAAATAGTATCAGAACATTTAAATAACTTTTTTTGAGTTTTTTAGTGTTTATAATGGTGAAAAATTTTAAATTTGAAATTTTTTACTATTTATGTTTCGAAGAAAGAAATAAAAAGAATTACAAACCTGATTTTCAGGGAAAAACACTCGTCTTCAAGGTGTAATTTTCAAGTACAAACGACTGAGAACAGTAGGTCTTAGAAGGAATTCACCACTTTGGCATCCACAAGTCAATCAACCAGAATATTCATGTCTTTATAATAGACCTCTTTGTGACTATGAGCACAGTTAGGAGGGGTACGAGTGCTTCAACCTGTAGGCCTCAGTGGCTCGGCCAATTCTTCTATTAATCTAACCCAATTCATTTATAAAATAGAATATATTTGAGTTTAAGACTGTCTTTGTTTCCGTGAAAAATGTTTTTATAAAAATGATTATTTATTTAAAAGTAAAGAATTTTTATGTGACTTATTTATCTTGTAATTAATAAAATAATATGTATTGTTATAATAATGAGAGAAAATATTGTTATAATAATGAGAGAAAATAATTTATTCTGTAAAATAGTATATGTTTTTTTCTATCACATTTCTTACATTATATGTATTTTTAATTATATTCATTGGCAAATACAATTATTCCCATAAAGATATTTTTTGACAAAATTAATAGATAGGAGTGGGTCTACTCAGCCATTTGTACAAAAATTTTCACACATTAATTATGCATATTGTCCCCACAACTTATATATGATTGCCTCCATGTATATTATACAAATTGACACACATAAAACAAAGATATTAAAATAAATGCTAGTTTATTTTTATTTAAATATTAATTTTTTTACATTTATATTTCCCACAAGTTAAAATTTCTAAAAACACATTTGGTCTTATTAACTTTTTATATAAATTGCAAATCGATGATTATAAACACTTTAGAGTTGTGTATAATGATCTCTATTTATAAAGCTACCAGGGGAATGTCTAGAGATAAGCATTATCATTTTACTAAACATTGTCTTTTAATTTATCAAAAGAAAATTATTTGAAAAATCCGTAGTAGTTGGAATATTGATGTACTTAGACATATGACAGTTTCTTATTTGTCAAACAATATTATCAATGCATAGATTTACCTTAATTGGTTAATCTATGTAATATTATGCATACATCATGATTTAATTTATCGTCGAGGACTACTTTAAAGACCACTAGTTTTTCACATATAATTTTAAATCTTCACAATAACTCTTTTTCTAATTATCTACAATTTATGAAGTAGAAAGTCAAATAGATTAAAATTTAATTTCTTGCCTTGCTATGTCCTTCAAACCACCCCGAACACATTCACGAATGTTGAGTCTTGCCCCTATTTCAAATGTTTTATAAATTCATTTTAATGATAACAAATATTATTATTATGCTTATTGTGATTATTTAAAGTGAAATTGCCTTGGAAGAGCTTAGAGACATTGTTGAAGAGTTAATACTAGGCTTAGGATTTTTCTTGTAAAGGTTTAGGGCATTTACTAAATCTAGTTCAAGATTGAAAAATATTTTTGGTTTGTATTTGCCTCAGAAATCTTGGAAAATTTTCTCAAAATATTTTTCCATCCTTGCAAAAGCTTTCATAAACTTCATTTTTGGGAAATATTGTTTTTGACTAAAAAGAATGATTTGGAAAATAATTAAAATGTTTTGATAAAAAAGTATTTTAAAACTTCAATTAAAAATCAATTTTTTGAGAAGTGAATTGGTTCATGCAAACCAATGAAACTAGGGTGCTTGACAATCAATTTACAGATCGATTCCCAATCCCTAAGTTTTAGCCTGAGAGCCTTGCATTTTTACTCAATCGATTCAAGCGTGAGAAAAAAAATTTTGAGCTCAAGAATTGATTCTTGCCCTTTTAATTATATCTAGAGAGCCTTTCATTAATTCACAATTGAAAATTCTATCCAGAATCTATTCATGCACTTCAAATTTTAGTTAATGAGCCTTGAAATATGATTGAATCGAATCAAAAACTAATTCACATTTGATTTTTTGCCTTGAGAATTGATTCATGAACTGATTTAACGGCTGGTTTTTGTGTCTAACGAGTCTCTCTCTATTTAAACTATTTCCACACTCAAGGAGGAACCATTATAAATTTGTATTTGCTTTCTCTTTCCCTAATCTCTTTAAATTTTTGCACTTAATTTTATGGATTTGATTGTTCATGTTGAAAGTGACTTGCTAGGATTTTGGAATTTAGACTACTTTAGTTTGCCATATCAATTGTTGATCTATTGTTTCCTTGGTATCAAATTCTTGAGAAATTAAAAAAGGGATTTTAAAAATAATTTGAAAAATTATAAAATCTTAAATCTAATTCATCCCTTAATGGAATCTAGGGCTACAATTGGCATCAGAGCTTAACTTTTTTGCTAAGCTCTAACCACTTCAAGAGGAGCCGATAAATTATAATGGTTTTAGCATTTTACCTAAATGCCATCCATTGAACAAACCCTCTGGGTTCAATGGATTGGGAACAAAAGATGAAAGATTACATTTAGGCAGCTAACATTGATATATGGGAAATAGTTGAACATAGATACAATCTACCTACTAAGGTTGAAAATATTGCTACCAATTATGCTATTGAAAAAAGACATGTAGGGTGCTTTTGAATTGGTGATAACTCTATGAAAATAGAGTTATCTTAATATTCCTAGACTTAACTTATTGAAGTATAAGAGTGATTCTTTGTAAATAAGTCCTTGTTTATAGTTATCTTTGTTAATCTTTTCTAG
>JANHAO010007953.1:0-19693 GCA_026873985.1 Saraca asoca | reverse complement strand
ACACCATAATTGTTCTATCAAAATCATGTCCTACTACATACTCCATATAAATCTATCAAATAACATGTACAAATGTGAAGGTAAATCTATCAAACACAATCCTATTTGACACAAATGCCAATTTGTATAAATATGTATACAGGAAGCTCAATAATAAAAAGAAAAATGCCTTCCCCAATTCATAAGAAAAAAACCATGACTATAACAATAAAAAAAGAAGAAAATGCAGAAACAAAACAAAAAAAATAAAAATACAGACTGGTGTCTCAATAATGAAGAATCTCTGAAAAACAAAACCACCTAAAGAAATATATCTTTCCTGACATCACCACAATTCACAATACCAAATATCTAAAAAATGGAGCAAGAAAAACAAATCTAAATTACAATGCTGTTTCGCACTAAGATATGGGGTGAAGTTCCAATTGGAGCCAAATGCAAAGTGATAACAGAGAAGCGAGAAGCAAAAGAGGAAGCAAGGGCCAAGTTAAGCAAAGTAGTCATTGCAAAACTAAAAGAAGAGATTGAGGAAAGGTTTGATTAGACCCTCACCGACAGAGCGCAGATCGACTGCAGAGAGGGGGACAAGTAGATTGGATAGAAGAAGACCCATCGAAGATGAGCTCTGGATGGAGAAGAAGACCCATTGAAGATGAGATCTGAATGGAGAAGAAAACCTACCAAAGACGAGATCTGAACGGAGAAGAAGACTCATCGAAGATGAGATCTGAATGAAGAAGAAGACCCAAACAGAACGTATGCCAAAAAATGGGTTTTCTGCTCCTTTTCTCGCCATATGTATGTGAAAAACTTTTTTGGTGGGCCTTACGGGGGTTTTTCCGCTTAGATTCCTTTCTCCGGTAGTTTTCCTCTCTACCAAGCAAAAACCAATCCCTATTTTCCCCGTCCTTTACCGAAAATTTTTCTTTCCTCTGCTTTTCCTCTCTACCAAGTAGAGCCTTATTCTATTTTACATTTTTCTTTCAACAGACTTACTGACTTAATTGTTGGAGTGCTCTTCAAAGCTCAGTCACTTGTTTTCCTATTTCACAGGTTTCAAAGCCTCATTGACTAGTCGAGTTTGGATAAGGCTTCATTTGGTGATGTATATGGGAAACATACGAATTTTTCTTAAAATTCTTTGAAAAGGTCGTGACAATAGTGAGAGAAGAGTTCTTTTGGACCAATCCTTTTGCTTCCCTCCAACCATGGTCAAAGTCTATTATAAGAGAATATACAATTTCTTCTATAAGTTCTAGAGGTTTGTAATTGATAGAGCAAAGCATTTGGGTGTGTCAAGAGAAAAAGCTTGCCATAATTTGTTATTCACCAAGTGCTTTAATTATTTTGGTGACATAAATATTTTCTTCCCCTTTGCCTTCATAAATTGTAGGTTAAGGAACATGAGGCAAATCAAAGTGCACATAATTAGGGAGATCAGAAAATCAAACCTTCTAATTCTTTATCATTTGAGATTTGTTAATTTTGGTCTCAAGGTTGTTCAGATTGACAATAGAGTTTTTAGTCTTCCATGATGTTCTTCTAGGGTGGAGCAAGTAATCAATGTGAGCAAAATTCCCTAAGAATTCAAATTTCAATTCAAGACATGAAAATTCTGAGGAAGATTTTTAGGGGATCATATGCCAAGCACTTCAAAGGTACCATTTCTTAAATCCTAAAATCTAGATGTATTATGTATAAACCTATATCAAACCTATTGTTGCGTTTGGATAAACACTTCATTTTGTATTGTTGCTAGATACCATATATTCAATTCCTTTGCTAGACATAATTAGACTTAGTCATACACATGTTTGATGAAATGTCTAACACGGGCATTTATTGTGTTATAAGCAATTTCCCAAAATTTTTTAGGATGCATATGGATAGCCTATTGCATATCAACCTCATGACTTAGATCTCACTTGAAACCATTATATGCCTTTTCTAAAGTTGGTTCTGTGAGCTTTATTGCTAAGGACCAAGCATAGAAATCCTTGTTATATAAATGATCTAGTTAAAAAATTAATGCATTAAATTAAGTCATGCATGTGGTATATGATTAGTGTAGGGTGTAATTAGTTATCTTATTAAACATTTTGAACTAGGTATTTCATTCTTCTTTTATGAATGAAGCAATTAAGCAACAGAGTTAGCAGAATATTGATGGCCTTGAGCTATGACATTGAACATCAGCTATTGCAAATTAATTGCTCATGTCAAGTCATATGAATTCTTATCCATATATCTTCCATAAAACTATCAAATTTCATATATTAAAGTGGCTTTCAAGAAAAATAATTAAAATAAGAACGCGGGATACTAAATGCTTATTTTTTTAGCATAATAAGGATGCTATACCTATAGCTTATATATAAGGTCCTACATAGGCCAAAAATGTGTCATTATTTGATTTATGTTATGATGTTGATTCATTCATTTTACAAAGACAAATAATAAGTTAGAAATTTGCTGATGGATTTGAAGAAAAAGATCTCATGGCTTGACAGGATATGCCTAATGATCCTAACTCATGGCCATCATTTCAAATTCATGTACCATCTTTTATTATTTTTTTCATTAAAAACCATGCCATCTGGATTCATTTATCCATTCTCATAATAATGCACCTCACCAATTATAATCAAAAGTATTTGCTAATTATTCATTAAAGGACTCAAGAACATAGAAACATAATTATCTAGGCTAAATTTAGTCAAAAGGTTATGTTTGAATGAAAATATTTATAACATGTGTATCTTACTCTATTTGGTTAGCCTTACATCAAACATATAACTTCCAACAGTCATAAGTGCTGTAGTAACTACTCAAGAAAGGCAAGTATGGTGACAAAGAATGAAATTTATCAACACAAAGCTCTCAACCTCTAAGGAACCTTAAAAGGTAATGTTTTCTTGACCATAATTTAAAACCAAAACTTTATTCAGGTTTAAGTTCATTATTAGTAAAGTATTACAAATCCCTTGAAGATCATAATATTAATTGCACTTGGCCACTACACATGCTAAGTGTTTGACAAAATGTTTGTGTGGCTACAACATTACAACATTAAAATATGACTCCCAAAAGGTATGTCTTAAAAGTTTAAACTCATATCCTCTCTAATGTGTAATTGTTTGATGTGCATCTCCTTTTGGAATTATGAGTTTGAGCTGAAGTTGTGTCTGATATGCATATACATCTTATTTTACACTAGAAACACTTTATTTTAATTACTTATAGGGTGTTTGATGAAATGTTTGATTAAAACATAAATGTCATGATGCAACTTGAAATTACAGCTATCCAACTTGATTTATAAATTATTTTTCTTATGATAAAATGCATGCAACGTTGGTAAAAGCATTACAGATTAGAATTCTGCATCAACATAGAAAAACACAAAGTCTTAAACCATTTGAATTGAATAATGAATTAAAAAGGTGGTTTTTGAGATCATAGTGTAGTTAGTAATTTAACTATGGTAATTAAGTTTATTTTGTTCTATATTTGAATTAAGTTTTTGTTAGTATAAATATGCCTTAGAAACAATTGGTTGTAATAACATGGATACTACATATTTTAATATATTCAATAGAACATGATGTTTTGGCATCTTTATGAATTTAGTTTTAAATATATATTTGATATATGTATACTATCTTGGATAAAGTTCTAAAAATATAGTTGTGTATAAATAAATTATAATTAGGATTGTAATCGTAAGATGATTTATACATATAATTATAATTTCAAAACATATCTAGCTATGGAATAGTTGAGAAAATAGGATATTAATTATTTATGAGTAAATCAACATATGTTTTGTCACATTTTTATGGAAAAATGCAATGATCTTTTACACTGTTTGATATGAATATATATGGACAAACATATAGGTATATGTTATGGAACATATGATAGGATTAACCCCTATGAGAAACCATATGGATTGTTACCATATGTCAATGGACTTCTCATGTGAAAGGTGGTATAAGTGATCCTTAGACTTGAGATCAATACAGTATCTTATGTATAAAATTGTGTACTTTGATTTTATTTTAGACTTACACTCTTAAAAGAGTATATACAAATAATTTTGGGTATACCATGAGTACATGAAAAAAGTAATTAATCAAAATATAATTCATCCTCCTTGGTAACAAAGGAAAGATATTCTAAATATATTTTTACGTTTGTGTTATGATCAAAATCAAAGGCCTGTGTATTGATGATACATAACGAGAGTTTTATGTATAGTCAATTTTTATATATAATCAATTACTAATACAAAAAAAAGAATTTTTATGTATGAATGATTGTGAAATAGCATACAGTCAAACATACTCCTTAGATTGGACACTAATAAGGTTGACACTTAAACCACATCCTAAGTCTAATGTGAATATTAAGAGATAAAAAGATTGAATTAAACAACAATAACTTGTTACAAAAAGTTTTGATTTCTAAAAATCTATTCCTAGCATTTGGATGGTCATGATGCTTCGCTAGAAGCTAATCTTTAATCTATGAATTTGTTTGAATCTATTTGGAGAAATTGCATTTGAATTAAAAGGAGTCATAATTCAATGAGCTTACAAAAGCTTGTAAACAAATTCATTGCTAATATGTATGGAAACCTAATGGGTTACACATAATAGAATCTCTTTATTCCAAAAGAAAAGTTATAATGCAAAATATTTTGAATCAAGAGTTGAATTACGAGAACATCTTGGAATTTTGGAATGATTAATTAAGTGTTCTAATGAAATTAGAAGTGTTAATTAATCATAGACTTAACAATTCTAATGGAGATTACAATTATTAAATAGTAGTAAACTTCCATTGTTAATATTTAAATATTGATGTATATGATTAGCTAATTTTATATGTTTCAATCCAATTTTCCCAATATTAGTATCAGAGCCCATGTTGTTTTCTATTTATTCATGATTAAGGATTTGATTGTTATATTAGTAATGGAGGTTATATGCATGTTGTAATTTGGTTTTATATGATCAAAGTGTGTAGAATTTTTTTCGCAAAATTTTTTTCACAAAGCAATATCAATTGGATCTATACTTGAATGAAAAATACACTAGGGAAGAGTTGGCTAGATGTTATGGTAGTAAAAGTTGGTCGGATAAGTTGCTAACCTTGAAGGACAGCAAGTTGGCCAAAACTTGTTGGTTAGACTAGTGTGGCTGGTTGATTTTCTAGCCACCATGGATGGTAGTACTTAATTGGTTGTAATTATAATCAATCAATCCCTTGATTGATTATGATGATTATCAATTAGCCCTATGATTTAATTACACAAATACAATTTAGGAATTTAGTTACAAACATAACCAATTTTGAGAAAACTTGCCTAAATTGTGTTTACGTGATTATGGAAGCTTTCCTTAAGTTCAAATTTAATTTGAATATGATTACAAATTGATTGGAAATAATTTTAAAAATTTTCTTTTTATTTTAATAATCAATATTGATTGATTGGAAATAATTTTTGAAACTTTCCTTTATTTTATTTACTTGATTCCAAAGTTTGGGAAAGTATCATGGAACTAACTAATTGATTGATTTTGGAATTAATTATAATTTGTTTCCAAAATAGATTAATTATGATGTTTGATAATGGAATCAAATTAGCCAACTTATCTAAATTAAATGTTAATCAAATAACTTGAGACATGCATGACCATAATTTGAATCAAATAGTTAATGTTCTATGATTTCTCATTTTATATGTCTCATATATACTTGAATGCATGGAAAAATGATTATGGACCAAAGGTTTTTATGAATATAATATATATTCTATTTTTAGGTATTTTTATTAAATGTGGTTTGTGTGTCTTGCCTTTTTCTTTACATCTAAATGTAAAATTCTCTTCTCATCTCACTCTTCTTGATTGTAACACAAGTTTTCTTCTATAAAATGTAATTAGATAAATAAGATAAAAATTATGAAATTTTATTTTTCTTTTGAAACAAAAAGGAGGTGACCAAGTGTAAGATGCATGACAAGAGGTGTATCACATGGAGATTCTTTCTTTTTAGGGCTCAAGGAAATAATTTGAACTAGTTCATGATTATCTCATATATGTTATGCATGCATGTGACTTATATGTATAATATAAATGGTAATGTATGTATGACATAAACTAGTAAACATATGCATGCATAAGATTTATATCGTGATATGAATAAGTTGTATGTATGATGTAAACTAGTACATGAGACCTTTAATCGTTAAACCCCAGACTAATTAAAAGATCTCTCATTAATTTAAGTTGCATGTTAGGAACATATTTCAATGCCACCTATCAAAATTATGGTAACTAGAGATTGATTTTTTAATAACTTGTTAGCCTCTATCAAGGTTATGTTACATTTTTCATGTTATCATTTTTGGAATATGTATAATATTCTTGTTTGATGGTTTAAACTTAGCCAACATGTATTATTTGGATGGCCTCTGTCATAACCATATAATGTTTGGGCCTAGTTAGGTTTCACTTTGAACATTATAAACAATAACTTATTAATAATATTTGATGTGATGGATAATAAATGATAAAGAGATGTCAATCTAATGATTAAGAGTTACATAGAGATGGAATTGACAAGCTGGGTTGTCTATCTAGTCTAATTTATTTGGATTCCTTAGCCTCTATCAAGTTCAAGTAAAGTAAACAGGGATCCCTACCTACTACGATTATCGTCCAATGTAATAATCTGATTCTAAGATAGAAGGTCATTAGAATTGAAGAAAATAATAGGAGTTCATTTTATTAAAATCTATATAAAATAAATATTATGTTTAGATATTAATCTACTCTATTCTTAATGAAGGTTGTTAAAATGATGAATAACATCTCCTTAAGAAGCATACTAACTAATAATAAGCTAACCAAGCTAAATTATGTTGACTAGCTGAGGAACTTAAAGATTATCCTTAACTAGGAAAAGATAGCCTATGTTCTTGAGAATAATCCTCTTGTAGTTTTTGATTTTGATGCTTACTTAAAATATCAGGAAAAAGAACAAGCAACATGTGTGATGTTAACTTCAATCTCTCCTAAGCTTTAGAAGTAGCATGAAAATATGACACCTTTTGAGATAATTTTGCATTTGTTAGAGTTATATAAAGTGCATGCTCATATTGAGAGATACCAAGTATCTCATAAGTTGTACAATTGCAAAATGACTGAGGGATTATTTGTTACAACTTATAAGCTAAAGATGATTGGGCTAATAGAGAGATTGACCTAACTTGACCATGTGATCGACAATGATCATGCAGTGAACACCATATTGCATTCATTTCTTAAGTTATATGGGCAGTTTGTCATGAATTTCTTCATGAATAAGATAGAGGTCTCTATTGTAGATTTGCTCAACATGCTTAAGACTGTTAAAATGACTTTTAAGAAGGAACAACTTGTATTGATGGTCAATTCTTCATCTAAGCCCAAGAAGGGAAGGAAGAAGAAGCTAAAGAAGAGTTCTAAGGCTAAGGTTAAGGTTGAGAAACCTAAAGGATGTGTACAAAAGAAGAAAGAGAGTGCTCATAAAGGTATCCACTGCCATTGCAGAGTAGAAGTTTATTGGAAGCAAAATTGTTAAGCTTATCTCGAGACTATGAAGCAGAACAAGCTTAGAAAAGCTTCTACTTTAGGTATCTTTGTGATTAAGATAAACTTACCTTAGTATTTTATTGATTCTTAGGTATTCGATACCAATTGTGGCTCATACATTTATAATAATGTGCAAATACTAAACAACAATAGAATGCTACAAAAAGGTGAAGTGGACCTATGCGTTGGGAATAGAGCAAAAAGTGTTGCAATTAGCATAAGAACTTACCTTTTAAAATTGCCCATGGACTTAACCTAGAACTGAATAACTGTTATTATGTTCCTGTAATTTCTCCATTTCTTGTCTAGATCAAGAAGGTTTTGTTTTTACCTTTAAGAATAAATGTTGTTCTATTTCACATGATGACATTGTATAGTAGTGGCAGACTCATTAACAGATTGTATGTTCTATAACTAAGGCAAAAGATCATAATAATCCCAAATAAGAAACCAAAGTTTAATTAATCCATATATCCAACATATCTTTCACATTGTAGACTTGATCATATTAATGAAACTAGAATCACAAAGTTACATAAAGATGGATATTTGGATCTATTCGATTATGAATCATATGAAACTTGTGAATCATATATCATTGGGTAAATGATTAAGAAACCCTTTATAAGAAAGGGTGAATGTGCCACAGAGTTGATACATAGCGATGTATATGGTCCAAAATGACTACTCTAGCTAGAGCAGCATTTTCTTATTTTATCACCTTTACTGATGATTACTTGAGGTACAGGTATGTGTATTTGATAAAATACAAGTTTGAAACCTTTGAAAAGTTCAAAGAATTCAAAACTAAAGTAAAGAAACAAATTGGAAAAAGTATCAAGACACTTAGATCAAATCAAGGTGGAGAATACTTAAGCCAAGAATTCATAGATTATTTAAAATAATTTGGGATTCTTTCATGGTGGATCCTATTTGCAATGCCACAAAATGAATGGTGTTTTAAAAAGGAGAAATTATACCTTGCTTGTCATGGTATGTCCACGATAAGCTTTTCTTAGTATTATAATTTGCAAACTACTGCACACATCCTTAACCATGTCCCATCAAAGTCTATTGATAACACACCATATGAACTATAGTTAAAAAAGAAACCAAGTATTTCACATATGAATATTTGGGGATGTTTTGCTTATGTGAAGCAAATCATCATAGACAAGCTAGAATCTAAGAGTAATAAACATCTATTTGTGGGATACCCTAAGGAAATGAGGGGTTACCATTTTTAGCATCGTATTAAGCAAAAGGTGTTTGTCTTAACAAACACTACCTTCTTGGTAAAAGACTTTATCCTTATAAAGGCTAGTAGGAGAAAAGTGGAACTTGAAGAAGTTCAAGAGCCACAAAATGACATAGATCACATGATTGAGGATGAGCCCGATCAAGTATCTCAAGGAGTTGAGATAAGTAATCAAGCTTAAAGTTCATTTGCACTCCGAAGATTTGGTAAGGAACATTGTGAACCTAAAAGATATAGTTTTCTCCTTATACAAGAGAATGACAATAAGTCTACTAGTTACTAGGAAGCAATATCAGATATTGATTCCTTGAAGTGGCAAAAAGCCATGAAATTTAAAAAATATTCAATGCATGAAAATCAAGAATGACAAGATACAAACTTATGAGGCTAGGTTGGTGTCAAAAAGCTACAAGCAAGTACATAAGGAAAACTTTTCGCTAGTTGCCATGTTGAAGTCCATCAGGATTTTATTTGCAAAAGTTGCATACCATGGCTAAGATTTAGCAAATGCATGTCAAAATAGCTTTCCTTAATAGAAATGTATATATGATACAACCTAAGGATTTTGTCTCCAACACTGAACCCCATAAGGTATGCAAGCTACAAAGGTCTATATATGGATTGAAGCAAGCTTTATGAAGTTGGAACATCTATTTTGATGAAATAGTTAAATCATTTGACTTCATCAAGAGTGATGATGAACTATATGTATAAGAAGCTTAGTGGGAATGTAGTCGTCTTCTTTTTGCTATATAAGGACGTCATACTACTTATAAGAAATGACATTCCCATGTTATAATTTGTTAAGACATAGTTATCCAAGACATTCTTTATGTAGGACTTGGGAGAAGCAAGCTTTATTTTGGCTATAAAAATCTACAGAGATAGATCTAAAAGGTTGCTTGGCCTCTCCCAATCCAAGTTAATAGACAAGATGCTAAAGAGGCTTAGTATAAATGGGTCTAAAAAGCGTTCTTACCCATGTCTTATGGTGTTTACTTGTCTAAGAAGTAGTGTCATAAGATAAAAGATGAATAGAAACATATGAATGAGATTCCCTATGGATCTATAGTAGGATCAATCATGTATGCCATATTATATACACAACTAGATGTCTCTAATACACTAAGTGTGACTAGTAGTTATTCAACCATTCTAGGTGAAAATTATTGGACATTAGCCAAGACCATCCTTAAATACTTGAAAAGAACTAAGTATATGTTCTTGATATATGGAAGAGACCTTGATTTGAGAATCAAAGGTTTCACAAATGTAAGCTTTTAGTCAAATCAGGATGATTACAAATAATAGTCAGGATTTGTATTCACTCTTAATAGAGGTGCAATATGTTAAAAAAGTTCCATGCAAAGTACCATAGTAGATTCTACTACTGCAATCGAGTATATTATTGCTCCAAAAGCTAACAAAGGAAGTTGTTTGAATAAAGAAGTTTATCAATGAACTAGGGGTGGTTCTTAACATTGTTAATCCAATAGAAATCAATTATGATAATAATGGACCATAACACAAGCAAAGGAATTAGGGTTTTATTAAAGATCTAAACATGTAATGGGGCGTTACCATTTAATCAAAGGGATCATAGAGCACAATGAAATAAGAATAGAACAGATTATCATAGATGACAATATAGCTGATTCCCTTACTAAGGCTTTATCCTAGCAAAAGCTTGAACATCATTTACAAAGAACTAGTACTAAATACAAAGATGATTGACTCTAGATCAAGTACAAGATTGTAAGTATAAAGATGCCTAGAGATAATTAATTATAATGGTATGGATACTGCATACTTTAGTATATTTAATAAAACATGATGATTTGGCCTATTTATTAATATATTTTTAAATATATATATATATACACGCACACACACATTTGATATATGTATACTATCTTGGATAAAGTCCTTGAAATATAATTGTGTATATATAAATTATGATGGGGTTTGTAATCATGAGATGATTTATACATAAAATTATAACTTCTGAACATCCATGGTTGTAGAATAATTGAGAAAACATGATATCAATTATTCATGAGTAAACCAGCCTATGTTATGTCAAATTCTTATGGAAGAATGTAGTGATCTCATATACTGGAGATATTTAGACAAGCCAATGAGCATATGTTATGGAATATATGACTGGATTGGCCCACTATGAGAAGCCATATAGATTGTTCCCATGTGTCAATGGACTTCTCATGTCAAAGGTGGTGTAAGTGATCCTTAGACTTGAGATCAACACAGCATCTCATGTATGGAGTCATGTACTTTGATTTTGTTTAAGGCTTATATTCTTAAAAGAGTAGATGCAAATAATTTTGAGTAAACCATGAGTACACAAAGATGGTGATTGATCAAGATGGAATTTATTCTCCTTGGTAACAAAGGAAAGATATTCTAAAGATGTTTTGACATTTGTGCTATGATCAAAATTAGAGGCTTATGTTAGTTAATGATACATAAAAGGGATTTTATGTATGAACAATTATGAGATAATACATGGTCAAACATATACCTTTGATTGGATGCTTATAGGGTTGGCACCTAAACCATACCCTAAGTCCAATTTGAACTTCAAGAGATGAAGAGGTTGCATTACACACTAACACCATGTCATTGAAGGTTTTGATTTTCACAAATCTATTATTGGCATTTAGGTGGTCATGATGCTTTGCTATAAGTCAATCTTGATTTATGAATTTGTTTGAACAATTTTGCAGAAATTGTGTTTGAATTAAAAGAAGTTTTAATTTAGTTAAGCTTATAGAAGCTTGTAAACGAATTTATTGCCAACATGTATAAAAATCTAATGGGTCACACACAATAGAATCTATTTAATTCGAAGTCAAAGGAAAAGTTAGAGCACAAAATATTATGAATTCAAGAGTTGAATTAGGAGAACATCTTGGAAATTTGAAATGATTAATTGTGTGTTCTAATGTGATTGGAAGCATTAATTAATCAAAGATTTAATAATTGTAATGGAGATTATAATTAATAAAAATATTAAATTTCCATTATTAATATTTAAATATTGTAGAACATTTATATTAACATTGGAGCAGATGTTGAGCAAAGGATTGGTTCCTCACTTAGAAATTATTTTAAATTAATTAAAATAATTAGAGAATAATTACATAAGATAAGTTATGAGTTTGGATTCATAAGAAAGTGTTTGGGCTTATTGGATATAAAAAGGGGAGCATTAGATTAAGGAGTGTGGACTCCTTAGACCAAAAGGGGCTACACTAGCCCCATATGCACCCATCCACTGAGTGAGTGGATGGCACAAGCAAGGTGCAACCTTAATTGGTGTGTTACTCATGTTGCTTTCTCACACTTACTTGTGCTCCAAACTTTCTATTGAGGATTCTGATAACAACTCTCAAGAAGATATAATTTAAATTTTACCTAACCTATAAATTAATTTGTAAACAATATGATCCAAGATTAAGAAAATTTTAAAATTTCTACTACTTACTTAATGCATATGATCAACATATTTGATATGCTTTGATCCAATTTTCCTAATAATTTTGTCCTATGTAGTGTCTTTGATGCAACCATAATGACCAAAACAATCTTGTTGATAAAGACAAGCATTAAGGAAGGCTTATCAAGGTTATCACATAATAATATATTCTTATTTAACAACTTTTGTTATTTGTTAATGTTATATATAATTAAATTACATAATATGCCATGTGAAGTAATAAGCATGAAAGTTCAAGTTATAGACATAAAATTTGGTTATGTACAAATTCTTAAGGAGGCACATATATATGATATCACTTATCAAGTTGTATGTTGTGGATGAGAAAGTTGTTTGCCATGAGGATTGGTATATTCATCATCCATTGAATAGAACATATAGATGCCTATACTTATTTTTAATCCTTTTCGTTTATTGGGTTAGTGATTGATTTTATCTCCTATCTAGTTTGTGTACACCTCCCTTGCATGTGCACACATAGCAAAGCATAGTGCTTGATGTAAGAAAATAGTCATGTCATCTTAACGAGAATTTATGCTAGATTAGAAGTTGAGAAAGTTATAAATGGGAAAACCATTTTTAGGCCCTTGAGGTATGATTTGGTTTTAAGTTATTTTTCTTTTATAGAAAATCCCATAGAGAATTTAATATGCAAAGATGCCACATAAAAATTAATTTCTTTTATGAATAAATCACTTACTTTAAGAATATTATCTCATCCTGATAAAGTTACAACTAAAACCATGAAAAGGAAAAAGTTACTTCCCACTCAAGAATAGGCTTTATCAAATAAAAAAGCTAGTAAACATTAACACCACATCTTATATGACACGACCTAAAATAAATTTATCCGGATTGTGATGGATAAACCCTACATATAAGTCAAACAACCCTGAGCATAAGTGATCAAATTATAGCATCATAGATAACCTAGATTTACTAGGTGAAACCAAGAGGTCCAAGCCACAGTCGATCAACTAAAAACTTTAAGTCGATCGACCAAAATGACAAACTTAACTACCAAGCATACCCAAGATGAATTAGCTTTTCAACAACTCTTACACTAATTAGTGTATTCAATGACATGCACATATGACTTGATTACATCATTAACCATTAGGTGAGAATCCTGCTCATGCCTTTAGCATACCAAAACTATGTGGATGCTTCCAATTTATCTAGAAGCACACCAATTGGCATGATCATCACCTATATAAGCATAAAGGTATTCCCTTTTCAAATCATCTTCATTGCTATTACTAAAACTCTACTTGAGAGCTAACTTGAATGTTAAAATGTACTCGACAGACCACTTTTATCATGTATGGCTGACCCTATTATTTGTGTAGATCATCACTTCATTAATTTTCCACCCTTTTAGTTGGTCCTCTTTATAAGAATAGTTTTATTTAGCGTTACTAGCTAAATCTTGCGACGCTTCCCTCATATTTTGTTTGTGCTCCATCCTTGGAGGAGCATTGTTATCACGAGAGGGCTCAAGATTAGTCTAATTAAGACCAAATGGTAGAGGCAGCTTATAGAATTACTGTCAAACTTGAGCATGACGTATTCTATTAGCTATAGGGAAAGGTAGAAGTTCTCTATCACATGCAGGACCAATCAGATCTCTCTCAACCACCATCCTATCCATTAAGCCTTGTCCTTGTAGAGGAAAACCTACTCTTTATCCCTTTCTCTTACCCTCAACTCACTTTATCTTACAACCTATCTACATCACAGAACTAACAAGTAAACCGCCTAACCTGAGGGAATCCTAAATCCATCCATTTTTTTATAAACAACTTCACCAATCTGGTTCCAAACAACTTGGGCAAATTTAGAGAAGATGATTGGTGTCCTATAAAAATGCCAGATGAGATTGAATCCAAAGCAATGCATGTTCAGAGTAAAGGCATGACAGTTTCTAGGCTTTATGTTAATCGAACAAAGGATAGGGGTAAACCTCTCCAAGTCCTAGGCAATCTTTAACATGAAAAGCCCATCAACTATAAAGGAAATCCAAATGTTGAATGATAGAATCCTCACATACTTTATGTCCAAGTTAGTTAACAAACACACTATTTTCTTTAAATTACCTAAAAATGTTAAAAATTTTGAGTGGACTAATGTATGTGGAAAAGCCTACAAAGAATTAAAAGAGTACTTAGCCACACTACCCATACTTTTTTGGGATGGAGCTTGATGAAACCTTGTATCTATACTTGGCAATAGCCTTAGAGGCAATGAGTTCAATTTTGATTTGAGATCTCGAAGGAGAGTAAAAACCAATCTACTTCACAAGTTAAATGTTGCATAAGGTAGAAACAGGATACCAGAAGATAAAAAAAATTATCATGTGCCTTACTAATAGCATTTAAAAAACTAAGGCCATACTTCTAGAGCCATTAAGTTGTCATTTGAACGAATGCCCTAATTAGGTAGGTGTTGCATAAGCTCGATATTGTTAGTCGACTAGTTGCATGGGTAGTGGAAATTTTTGAATATGGGCTCATGTATGAGGCAAGGAAAGTGGTAAAAGCACAAGCATTAGCATATTTTATAGTCAAAATGGAAAAGATAGAGGAAGCCAAGCCAAGGGATTAGGAATGGACTTTATACATTGATGGTTCATCAAACAGAAAGGGCAGTGGTGCAGGTGTAATCTTAGAAGGACCTGGTGATTTAGTGTTAGGGTATTCATTAAACTTTGATTTCAAAGCAACAAATAATTAAGTAGAGTGTAAGGTATTGATAGTTGGCTTAAGACTAGTGAAGTAGGTAGGTGCCCAGCCTATAAATGTCATGAGTGACTCTCAATTGGTAATTGTTCATATAAAAGGAGATTATAAAATTAAAGAGTCAATACTAGTAAGATATGTTGGTATAGCAAGAAGCTTACTGGAATAATCCAAATATAAGTTAACAAGGATCCCGAGGGTAGAGAATATTCAAGGAAACAAATATCCAAGTAGGCAAGTACAAAAGTAGCCATAAACAATGTAATAGTGATACAAGAAATATTCCAAGCCTTTTACACCAAAGAAGTAATCTGTGTTGAGTGAGGCAAATCTTAGATGACTTCGATCATGGTATTCCTAAAAGAAGGATATCCATTGAAAGATAGGAAGGAGGCTAGGAAGGTGGAGCTAAGAGCAGTGCATTTTTTCTTAAAAGGGGGCTAGCTGTATGAGAAAGGTTTTGCTCTTTTATTTTTAATATGCTTGCAGTCAAGCGAAGCCAACTATGTCTTGAGAGAGATACATGAAAGGATTTGTAGAAGCCACATGGCTAGTATGGTGGTAGCGTTAAAGGCTATACAGTCAGGGTATTTCTAGCCCGTGATGAAAAAGAAAGCAATTGAACTGGTTCAAAGGTATGAAAGGTGCCAAAAATTTGCCAAAGTCCAAAGATAACTAGCAATAAGCTAAATGCCCATAATCTCTCCATAAGCGTTCAACCAATGGGGAATAGATCTATTGGGACCATTCCCAACTGCTTTGGGCCAGTTGAAGTATATAGTAGTGGAAGTTGGTTACTTTATGAAGTGAGTCTAAGCAGAACCCCTTGCAACTATAACTTAAACCATGCATAAAAATTCATTTGAAAATTTATTATTTGTAGGTAAAACCTCCTCACAATGCTACTCTAGCTATAAGACCCAATAATAGCTCTTTGTAGGTACAATCTCCTGACAACTATCATATCTGATAATAGGAAACAATTCATTAGCAACAATTTCAAAGATTTTCGCTAAAGGTATATTTGAAAGTTAACACTATTATTAGATAAGCAAACATCTCATCTTTTTCTCAATTAAAGGCTGGGGATCAAGTAAAAATTTACATCTATCAAGCACCCCTAAACTAATGGGCAAGCAAAGCTAGCAAATAGAATCATTCTCGAAGAGTTAAGGAAAAGGTTGTATTACGTCAAAGGAAAGTGGATAGATGAGCTGTCAAGCGTCTTGTGGTCTTATAAAACCACTACAAGCTCTGATATTCATGCTTATGTATAGGGAGTAAGGCCATGCTCTCAATTAATTTAAGGCAATACTTTGATTGAAGGGAAAATTATGAACAAGGATAAAATGAGGAAAGAAAAGCTGGACATGTTGATGTAAGCTAGGGAAACCACTCACCTCTAAACAAGTTGTATAGAGGCAAAATAGCCAATATTACTAACAAAAAAAATCAAGAAAAAGGAGTTCATAGAAGACATATTAGTCATCTAGTGGGTAAAGAGACTGCAAAAAGTGCACGTTAAGGAAGGCTATTATATATACGAAATAATTTGATGAATGATGTGTACCACTTTAAATCTGTCCAAGGGAAACTCCTCTTGTGTACTTGGAATGCGATAGACCTCAAAATGTACCCTATACAAATTTAAAGGCTAGTTGATGGACAAGTCATGTAATTAAAAAGTCGATATATGAAATGAAAACAAGGATTATTTGTCATCTATTTGAATGAATATCATTATATAAGCCTAAGAAATCCCCTCAGCATTACCAAGCCCAAGTAGTCCTGTTAGCACATTCAAAAATAAGTGGTGCCCTCAGTATTATTTAGAACAAAGTAGTTCCATTAGTGTAAAAAACTATAATAAAATTCAATGCCTAGGTTTGAATGACCCCTTAGCACAAAATGTAAACTCAATGGAAGTTAGAACAATTAGTCAAAATTTAATACAAGGGCACAAGGAAATTTAGAAGACTCCCTTGGATATCAAAACTAATGAATGGGTAGATGACTAATTGAAGGTCGAGAAAAAGTAAGATAAATACCACATTTGTTGAACGGTGGCAAAACATGTTACTTGGTAAAAATAAATAACAAAAGGCCAATTGGAAGCCATGATAGAAGAAAAATGGATACCAACATAAAAATGACTCATTCATATTCAAAGGTGTACAATTAGCGTAGTTTGCATCATGACACAAAAAATATAGATAACTAAGCATGTCCAAGCTCTTTCAAGATCTTCAAAGACTTGTCCTTGTCAATCTTCAAAATATCAGTAACCAAGTCAGGATTGAACTGTTCAATTTGATGAACAACTTGGTCAAAATTGCTTTAAAACATGGGGTAGGTAAGATCCTTCGCTTCTTGAATGTCATCACAAAGTTTCTTTTCCTTCATAGCAAAGGTTATTCAGTCATCTTTTTGCTCCCTCTAATTCTATGTTTTTTGGAAAGTTGCCCACTGAGTTCTTCACTCTTCATGGACAAAACATCCCTCTCCCTCACCAATTGAGCAATTTAAGCAATGTGATTGGTGAAGTCATGGATGCTTTTATCGTGATCAGCTAACTCCTTGGACTTCACTTCAACATCTTTCTTCAAGCCCTTCACAATTCTCAAATTATTCTCAAGATATTCTCTTTTCATTCTGGCCAAGATAGGAATGGTCTAAAGGATAGAGGCAGTCGGATGGACAACCTAGGCTGCTAAAGACTTTATAAGGTGGATAGGGCCATGATCTTTTATAAAAGCATTATTTCAATCATGATTAGCTAAAAATAGTAGTTGACTCTCATAAAAGGCACTATAGTCCACATCTTTGTATCATAAGTTATTTATGGTGCTAAAATCAAGATTGTTCTCCTCAGGGATGTTGATGATAAGAAGCTTCAACCATACACCCATCTTAATTTTCTTAGTAGATCAGACAGACATATCTAAAGAGTTAGTGCCTTTACCTTTTGGAGGATCCATAGAAGGGGTCGTGTGCTTACATGAAGGTAAAGCAGTCACATGACCAAAACAAGATTTGAATGACTAGGAGAGCAGAGGCCACTTGTGACCTCGAAGCTTGGCTTAAGAAGTGGGGCTCCAATTTGAGCCATTGGGGGAGTGATAGGTTTCTTCTTAGCCAAAGCTCAAGCCTAGATCTCCTTTAAGCATTTTGGGCCCATCTTTGATTTGTGGATCTCAAGGATTTTCTTATTCAACTAAGAATTTGAAAAAAGATAACATAGTTAAAGAGAAAACAAAAGGAAAGTAGCATAGACAAGACAATGTAAAAATTCATACAGAAGACGGACTGGGTGTTAAATGGCCCTAAGGCCACCAAGGCCAATAATTGACTTCATGGTGAAGTCTTCTAGTAGATGACTTTGCAATTGCTTCAGAGGCATGGTCCACTTCACAAGATAAAGGTGCTCCCCATTCAAAAGAAAAAAAAGGGTGAAAACCCTTAACCTTTGAACCTTGAAAAATGATCGCTTTCAGGATTAAATGTTGGTGAGAATGCTCTCTATGAAAACCTTATCCAGTTGTTGAATGAAATGGATCCAACCTCTAAGCTTTTACTGGGAGTAGGTAAAAAAGAAGAAAAATGCTGTCATAATAGGGGTAAGGCATAGCCAAATGCTTAACACCTTGAAGCAAATAAGGAAGACTCAGGCATTCCAAGTGAGCTGAGTTAGACAAACATTCAAAACATGTAGGAAATCAATTTGGAACTTAGAGAAGGGAGAGGAGACATGTGAACGATCGACTGTATCCCCGTAAAACATGACAAAAGAGGTAATGTCATAGCTACATGCCCGTTTGTTAGCTTTAATGACTTGAAAGGATATCCCCTCAATGGATTCGCTCAGGATGTGATTTGCCTCTAGCTTTTAAAAGATTTAAGGGTCCTGCCATTCATTAGAGGCAGATGCCACCTTCACATTTGGATTAATCCACTTTAGGTTATCCAACGCTACGTCGATCAAGTGTGCTCACTCATGTCCATTTTCATCCCATGAATGCTAGGTTATGATTGTGCAAAGTGGACATGTGAAACAAAAGACAATACTTTCAAAGGAATATTCCTGGAAGTCGAAAGATGAAGAGGAGTTAGAGTCGAACGACAAGCCAATAGGATCGCTCGATCTTCCAAACATGAAAAGCAACAAAGGCACAAGGAGTTCAAGACTACCTTCAAAGATCAAGGAAATACACACAATTTGAATGAACAATAAAGTAATAGAAAGAAGTACAATGGTCGATCGAAAAGAGGACAAAAACAAAAAGGGAAGAAGGCTAAAAGGCTTGAGAAGACCAAGGGGTGAAGGCAAGTCTCATCAATCCCTCCGATAAGCCTTTGTGAAAAACTAGAAAACTCATTGGGCAAATCGTGACATGATAACAAAATATTTTATTTATTTAATTGTCTTCTCAATAAGCTTTTTAAGGTCCAAAATTATTGATCTCAGCTATGTTATTACATATTTATAGTGTGGTGTCAATTGGAATCATTATGGAAAATTCTGCATTATTTGGCTTTG
>JANHAO010007952.1:0-19735 GCA_026873985.1 Saraca asoca | reverse complement strand
TTATCAGATCTCGACTAGTGTCATTTTGGTGTAGAAGTTATCCATTTAAAATCACTCTCACAATCCCATAACCTTTTATAAGATTGATTAAATGGACTTCTCACTATGAGCTTCATCTTAATGATGCATAAATCATAAATATGAACATAATATGCAATATAAGATGAATATTCAACATTTATTATCCAAATCCATAAACCGCTTAGTCATAGATGCAGTAGAATCTAATCAAATTGATTCTAGGGCATCTATATTCGACTAACACTAAATTGTTAGAATTTTCTAATTTGACTACCATAGTTTAATTATAAATTGACTTAGATTAATTAAATGTCATAACAATTGAGTATGATGGGTCAATTAATATTTGATCAGACTATTGGGCCTAACATGACATCTAGATTGATATTGGACATTGGCGGTGTGAGCCTTATAACTGGATCTACGATGATGGATTAGTTGGCCTAATAAGATTATAGTGAAACATGTCCCTACTTACACCTTAGATAGAGTTGTAGCTATCACATTGAGGATACGAGATAGTTCCCTTTCCATTTCTTTGCTGGAGTATGTGAAAAGTGCACTTATTATGAAGAATTCACTTGCATGGATTTATATTGAATTATCAGGTACGCATGTTTACCAAATTAATTTATTATTTTGTACAAAATTTGATACTTTGTAACATAATGTATAGATTTGCTTATTGATTGTTATTTTCTACTAATTACAACATGGATTTGCTACATCTACAAAACATAGAAAAGTATAACAATGCACTTGCCTTCCTTAGTTTCTACTTAAATTGTATTTTTCTACAACTTCTGCTTTAGAACCTAGATATTGATAAGAACAGTAACATTTTTAGCAAATTCTTTGTATATAAACTAAAAAGAGAGAGAGAACATACCCTAAAAAAATTGAAATTATCAAAACGGGGAAGGTTCTTTTAACATTGTTAAACACTTTTTGTCATTGTTTTTGTTAGGTATGTTTCATCCTTCCCTACTTACAATCGTTGGAAACAACCATTTTAATTCTATCATGTGTGCAAATGAGCATACCAATATAAGTGCAAATATCATCTTGCTTTTAAGAGCGTCAGGACTCGAGTTTAGTGATAGACAACAAGAAACACAAAGATACTTTTGTGGGGAAAAATACATAAATAGAAAAATAATCGTGTCAACTGTCTAAAGAATTCTAGCATCCATGCCATCCATTAGGCCAAACCAGAACCCCTTTACTAGTGGAAGTTGTGCAACAAAAGCATTCCAAATAGGATAACTAAGGCCACTAGCTTAGACACGGCCACCCAACATAGAGATAAATACCTATGCATAGTAAAGTTCAACGAAAATTCATACGCAATGTTCATAGTATGTCTTTCAAGTGCATGTTTTAGGCGAAGATATATGTGGATATATTAAGTACTAACAGGAGATTTAAGCGATAGCATTGGTAACTTCTTTTGTTCATCCAACCACCTGTAGATGATATGGAGAGAAAAATAGAGAATAAAATATAAGATTGTACACTAATTTTAGATTTAAATCCTCTCATAACATATAGTTAGGAAATTTCAATGAATGTAGAAACATCCACTTGTTGGGAAAATTCAAATTTAAAAGCAAATGCGTTGACATGATTCAAGATTAAAGAAGTATAAAATCACAAGACACGTATATTTAACGTAATTCACTGAATTATCATGTTTCACAAAAATGGAATTTGGGTCAAAATTCCAACACATAATAACACATGAATTCAACTGGAGAAGGAAGTTATAACACACAATCTCAACTTAAAAAAATGGATAAAAATAGAAGAATTTCTCCTAATAGTAGAAATTACCATAGTCAGTGTCTTGAGCAAGAACACAGGAAGTTATATTGTAATAGGTGATCTAAACTAAAGAGCAATAAGTTTTTTAAAAAAAAAATCCTAAAACGTATGCATTGTATTTACAGAAGAAGTTCCTCACTCAATGAAATTGTAGAAGCAAAAGATCTTTCAAATGATCATTGAAGAAGCAATTCTCACCATCGTTAGGATCTCAAGTAAATGGATAGCCATTCTTCATTTCATTCTTGCTAGCTTCCAAGGATGGGATAGGTTAGAGTTGAATTGAGAAGTGAAATTTGTAGATATTAGGATCAACCAGCATTTTGATTGGACTGTAAAAAGAGCTCACCGATCAAATAAAAATATAAAATTATTTATGTTCCATTTTAAATTAATAGTTTCTCACTTCACATGCTTCTTACTTATAGTGAAACTTACATAATCCACATTCGTAGTATTTAAAGAGTGAAGTTCATTTTAAAACATAAAGTTATTGCTAACTTTCTTTCAGAGGGTGACACATGTGCTGCCTATTTGCTACTTTTAGAGACTCTTAGTTGCATTAGAGCAAGAAAAACATTAAGGCACAAACCAAAACAAACAAGCAAATTTACGAGCTTTCAGAACAGAGAAAACCTTTAGAGAAGATAAAAATGAAAGTGAAACGTCATTTATGTGTAGTAAAAGAAAAGTAGTATGCACAATATTACATTTGAATTCCACAATCCAAATAATGACAATTTGTTGTAAAATTAATGTCATCAGATTCCAGAGGCAATAAGATTAGAACATAAGGTAAAATTGTAATCCAGCAACTTGACTGATTGGTGCCAAATGAAGATGGATGTGGTGAGTTTTGGAGAATGTGAATGCTCCAAAAGATTGATTGGAAGTGATTGAATGCCTGATCAGGCATAGAAAAGATTAGCCATGCCATCTCGATGCCCAAGAAGAACTCTTCTCAATGCTACAACAAAAATACACCATGCCGTAGAATGAATTGAATCTCCATGCATATCTGGAAAATGCCAATCTCAGGTTGACTACTTCAACTAGCAAACATCAGACATTTATGTTCCAATCTTTTCAAGATTCTCAGAGACAGTTTTCATTCTAGGCCGGATTTCAGGGTCTCCCTCAGTGCATGCTAGGGCTAAATGAAAGGCAGCAAGCACCTGTTTCTTGGCATGCACTTCTCGAAGCAGTGATGGATCTACCATTTCAGATAAAGGGCTTTCTTGTTCAAACCCTTTCTTTACCCACCTCACTAAGTCAGGGACTTCCACAGAAGTTGATGTGGTAGGAGATGACTCCGGGGATTTCCCAGTAAGCAATTCAAGTAATACAACTCCAAATGAATATACATCCCATTTTTGTGTAGGCCTGCTGCCTGGAATTTGAGCCTCGGGTGCTTTGTAGTTGTTAGTTTGTTCTCTTCGTGATGATTTCATGTAAGGAATAGCTCCACCCATAAAGCCACCGGATGAGGGGTTGTTACCGGTGATATTGACAAGCCGGTTAAGACCAAAATCTGAAATGTAGGGTTGGAAGTCACTGCCAACGAGGATATTGGTTGGTTTGACGTCACCATGAACAAATTTTCTTGGACTACATTCATGCAGATAGGCCAAGCCTCTAGCTGTTCCTTTGGCAATTCTCAGCCTGGTTGACCATGAAAGGCCAGTGGATGGTTGACCACTTCTCCCTGTATAATAATACCTAATTGTAAGCTGCATTGAACTACTTGTTCCTAATTTACAAGGAGAATGTAAATGCTGATTATGAGTTATTTTCTGATTCTATTGTAAAATAATCTTTTTATTTTTTTAATTTGCTATAAAGTAATCGTGAGATATTGGTAGAGTGGAAGCAATGAAAAAGCAGCAAACCAGTTGTAGGGCCCAACTCTACCCAAAAGAGAGAATATGAAATATAGGTTGCGTTCAAGACCAACCTTTAGCCTAAAGTTCAACAAGAAACAACTTGATTAGTTTAGTAGAGAAGATTCTTGGTTGCTTTGAATTTCTTTTCTCTTGAATTTAAATAGTTAGATGATCCGTAAATATCACTTAAGTCTTTAAAAAAAAATCAGTGATATGTTTTGTCTTTAGAAAAGTACAACCTATCTCCCAAACTTATATTATTGAAAAAAAAGGGAAATTAAACAAGAAGCCTGCCCACTTTTAAATGTGCCAAAATGCAGCCTCTTTCTGCCAAAAGTGCGACCTTTATGCCACAGAGACACCAAAGTAGCATAGATTGACACTTATTTTTGTTCATCCAAACACTTAACACATGCACAAAGCAAAGAAAAGTAGATCTAGACATTTAAAAGTAAGTAAGTAAAAGAGGAGAAAAAGATGAAAGCATAAAGTCAAACAACCATGATTTCAGAAATAGCATGGAAGTTGAAACCACAACTTTGATCTCTAAAGCCACCAAAAAAAGTTCAGATCGTTTAATGGCTCTCAATAGTGTGTTGAAGTCTTGTAGACTTCATTCAAAGCTCTTGATGTTCATGACACCCGACATTAGTGCCGCAACATTTCCCAGACACATGATGAATGTCGCTGTCTGAACAAACAATCCTTTACTCTCACGCACCGTACCAATGCATAAACATTAGCCTAAAGTTCATTTTTTCTCCAGCCTCACCTAAAATACTGCAACCAACTAAGCCTACCATGGACAGGGCCGGTGTCTCTGGAGAAAGTTTTTTTTCTTTATACATTGATGAAACGGAGGTTAGAATTTAAAGACTTATTTGGTATAACATACGAAAACTGATTATAAATAATTCATTATCAATAATTGATTTTGACATTTTATGCTTAGAAACATCTTTTGATATTGATTATATATAATTTATTTTGTTTAAATAATTAAAGAAAAATCACATCTTAATATTAAATTGTTGAAGAAGATGACGAAGAATGAGAAAGTGATGAGAATTTTTATTATTATTATTGGAACAAAGACAATAAAGGCAAAAGAAAAAAATAAAATTAATATAAATACAAATTTTAATAATTCTCTTTATATAATTGTGATTAAAATAAAAGTTATTCTAACTTCTAAGCACTAAGATCTAATCATTATAATTGATTAATGAAAATTCTAATAACTGTATTAAACAAATACCATGGATATTACCCAAACTTATTACCACTAAACCAAATTTCCAGCATACTATCTCCTTACCACTCAACCATAGTTATAGCTTAATTTCTTCAATATGTTACGTTTACACAACATAATATATATCAGTCAAAGCATAATATGTTATAATGCTTAAATATATTTAAAAAAATTAATATACAACGAAAATATAAATTTAATGTACTATTCTTGTGAAGTTATTTTATATTGATCATTTATAAAATTAAATTCATACAAAAGGCTTTAATTGCAATAAAATTAGTGAAAGTCGTGTCTTTTGTTAGTATTTTTCGTTAAAATTAAATTTCTGACTAACCTCATCTCGCAATATAAATGACTTTTTATTCTGGCAAAAGTTTGAATTAGTAAAAAAAAAAAATTATTCCTGCAATATATTATATTATGGAACCTATAATTTAAGGTGCCATAGGAATGGGCAAATTACCCATATTCAAAATTAGGCAAAGTAGAGTCTAGATAATGCTGGGTTTCTGGCAACTAAACGGCAACTAATACTACCCTTGCATCATGCGTGCATGAAACTTAATAGTCATTTAAAACCATTTTTATCCTAAGATCCAAATTCTGTCCAACCATAAATATTAGGGTAATGCTTCGTAACTATTCCAAAATTTTGCGGTATATTACGGAAGTTTAATATAAAAATTATAAAAGTCGGTAATCGCAATTTTTATGTAAAATTTTGTTATTTTTTTTATAAAAAATTGTAAGTTTGTATAAATTTTACATATAGCATATACACAAAAAAAAAAAAAATCAACTCTTTAATTTAAAATGAATCAAAAAATTTTCAAAAATGTTCTCATTTGTATATAAAAGTTACAAATTTTAATAAAAAAAATTACAAAAGGTATAAAAATTTTTGAGAAAAATGCAAAACACTCTCTTCAAGTATAGTCCACAATTTTATTAATTGCAGTATAACCGTTACTGCAATTTAGATATATGAAAATGAGTTACAAAATTATATGAAAAAAATGACATAACAAATTAGCATAAAATAATATTATGAAAAATCATGTAATTAAATAAAATAATTAATTAAATAAACGATGAGTGTTAATTTCAAATTTTATATAGTTTAGAGTTTTGATTTTTAAATTTTTAAAGTTAGTGAAGACAAAATCCGATCACTTAAAAAAATGAAAAGATTATTTTGCATTTTTCTCAAAATTTATTAGAATATTAATACGAATTTTCTCACTGTATGCACTTAAGCATAATCCTAAATATTAACCACTATTTATTACTAAATAGCACTCATTATTGGTCAGCTCAAAGGTATTTGCATTGATGCAACAAAAAGAAAGCAAAAGAAATTAACGAACTTGATGTACCTCGAAGAGCAGTGGCCAAATTGCCATTGGAGATGAAGTCACTTATAAGAAGTTTTTCATCATGAGCCCAATAATAAGCCCTTAACCTCACAATGTTTGGATGTTTCACTTTCCCAATTGCCTGTACCTCACTTGCAAACTCCTTATACCTTTGTTCTCCGCCCTCACCCAGTCTTCTCACAGCCACTGGCACCCCATTTCCCAGCACCACCTTATACACAATCCCCAATCCACTCTTACCCAATACATAAGCTGAAGCCCTCAAAAGCTCATCAAGCTCAAAACTGAACCCTTTATCAATGGCCACCAACTCCCCTTCTCCTCTCCCTCTCTCTACTCTTTCAGGTTCCTCCATTTCAGAGTCATCACTTTTCACTTCATGGATACATGGGAGTGAACAAACATGTCCTTTCTCATTGCCTCCTCCAAACTTGCTCTTCCCTCTGCAACTACAAGCATTTGAATCGTCCTTCCTTTTCCAGTAAATATAAACCACAACAAGGCCAATGAATGTAACCCCGACTGCATCAGCTATTGAAATCAGTATAATCAAACCGGGACTGAGGCCTTTCTTCGAACGGTTATTAGACTCAGATTCCCGTGATGAATTCGGACTCTGCCCCTCTGAATTTTGGCAAGTTCTCTGAAGTGGAAACCCACATAGCTCCGGATTATTCAGAAATGCCGTGGGACCCTGATTCGAAAACGAACCAGTTTGAGGTATCTCGCCAGTCAGATTGTTGTTCCGAAGATCAAAACTCACAGGTACTGGTAAATTGCCCAGTGATTTTGGAATTCTACCCGATAAATGATTGAAGGAGAGGTTAAGCGTGCCTGTGAGAGACTTCAAATCGCCAATATCTCCCGGAATGGATCCTTCAAACTCGTTCGCAGAAAGGTCGAGTTGAACCAAATTCTCGAATTCCGACCAAACACCTTTGGGAATCTCACCGGAGAACTTGTTCTGCGCGAGAATTAATCTCTGCAACTGCTTGCAATTCTTGAAATTGTCAGGAAGAGAACCGGAAATTGAATTATTTGAGATATCAAGGTTTTGGAGTCTGGGGATATTGCAGATAGAAGGAGGAAGTGGACCAGAGAAATTGTTACCGTAGAGAAAAATGCTGTGAAGCGAAGTGGCATTGAAGAGCTGGGCAGGGATAAAACCATAGAAATTGTTGCTATGTAAGTTGAGCCGCCGGAGGTAGACCAAGCTGCCGAGCTCCGACGGGATATAGCCGCGAAGATTCTTGGCAGAGAGGACAATTCCGACGACGCGGGATTCAGAGTCTCCGGTGACATTCATGCAGGAAATGCCAGACCACTGGCAGGGAGTGGAATCGCCGGCATTCCAGTCATCAAACACGGAGGAGTCAGATGGTTGGTCAATGGCGGACTTCAGGGAGAGAAGGGCGAGGCCGTCGGAGGAGAGAGAAAGGACTAAACGGCGAGGGTGGAGGAAGAGGAAGAGAAGAAAGGGGAGGAAGTTCATGTTGGATGGAGTGCGCCAGTGAAGAATAATTGGTACGATACGAATCGTTTTATGGAAAATGGAAAAAGGAGGAGTAATGGGTGGTTGAGGGAAAGGAAAGGAGATGGTTGTTGTATTTATGAGAAAAAGAGAGATTTTAATGAGTGGGGTATGGCTCCCGCCAAAAATACAGAGATGAGTAAAGTAGAAGAAAAGTCAGAGAGAGACAGAGAGAGAATACTTGAAGCTTCTTGTTTGAGTTTTTAGTATGATTGGTTTGTATGGGTTAATTGTTGTTCTTTGAAATATGTGGGGTAATGTTGTTTGCTTAATTGTCACACTCATTGGATGATGATCCTTCTTGATGTGTCCTATGTTCCTAACTATGTGATATGGCACTAAAATATACAATATATGGAATAAGGAGGTGAGGAAACTTTTATTTGTATAATTTTTTGCCCCAAAAAAAATGTGGATAAGAATGAATGTACATTCGAGTATATAACATTTCCTTATGTAAAATATTATGTTACAAGATACACGCAAAAAATAATAAAAGTATGAATGTAAACTGTTGTATTCTCTTTTTTCTAATTAATTTATTTACTAGTTTACGTAAAAATAAAATTATTTGAGTACAAAATCAAAATATCATTCTTTCCCAAAATTTATGAGGACAATAGTTTTTTTTACTTATTAATACTGAAAAATTATAAACTTTCAGTATATAATTACTTTAAAATTTATAATGATTGTTACGCGGTAGTGGAGACTGTTTTAGGTCACCATATTACTCTTTGAAAAGTTTTAGATTTAATAATCAAGGTTGTTAGGCTTTACTTGTTAGATTTCATTTCATTTTAATTGTGTGGTCTAGACATTCTTGCCATTATGTTATTTATGATTGTGCAAAATGAGTATTCAATCACATAAGGTATGAATAAGGTTCTATCCTGTTTGTTCTCCAACAATGAAAGAAATTTTTATTCTTGAGAAGTAATTTGTTAATTTGTAATAAAGTTTTCATTTGTTAGAAAAAAAAAAGCCATTACTAACTCGATTTATGTAAACTTGTAAGTTTTACGTAAAGAATATCTTAAAATTTGTTTACAATCCTACATGACCTGTAAATTTTATTCATTTTCCAAAATATACTTAAATGATCAAACTTGTATAATTTAGATTCATCTGCATCCTAATCCATCCATTTAACATCTCTACTTTCAATTTTGTAGAGCTTCATAATAATTTATAGAGAAAAACTTAGGAGATAAATAAGTTGTTTCACCGAAGAAATAGGACACACTTAAATGAGGGATATATGCAAAAATCATTACTAGTAAGACTTGAATATAACATTTTGGTATTCTTTAACAATCAAATAAATGCATTCGTAGATTCATCTATCTGCTTGAACCTTTTTTATTTTTGGCAAAATTGGTATAAAAAAAATCCTTTAACATTGAGGTCAATGTCCTATTCTTTATAAGTTAGCTTACAAGTATATAAACTATGTTGTACAAATAATCTAAACAATGACTGTGGTTAGTTTGTTTGTTAGTTTGTTGTAGGACAAGCACATTCAAGAATGAGTGGATTGGGTGTTTTGAATCTTTCATAATTTTTAGTATTTTTTTTTAAATCTCTTGATTTTGATTTGGAAAACCATGAGATGATTTTGATTCAGACAGACACAAGATAGTTTGATAAAAATGTTTACACATAAAAAATAGCAAAGTAAAATACTTGTACAAAACAACTCATTTAATTATACATAGACATGATTTTAATGAGCACATTTATACATAGAAATCACTTCTTTCAAGTAAATTAACTTATAGGCACAATGATAGAACAATGAAGCACAAAAATACTTGGTGAAATTCAGCAGTAAAATAAAGCAATGCAAAATCTTGCACATCAATAAAAGCAAAAGTAGATATCATAATATAAATTATTGAAAAATAAAGAGAGTAAGGATAGAGTGATTCAAATACAAGATTTATAGTGATTTCCTTTGAGAAACAATATTCAAGATATACATCCAATTCCAATCTCTCAACCAAGCTTAAATCTATTATAATATTAGTCCCTTCAAGTTTAAACATGCACAAGGAAAAAACCTTTACAATGATTGTTCAACCACAATCAAAATCTCCTTTGAAAAGTTCAACCACTCACTTAAAAAGAGAAAACAAAGAGCTCAAGTACTTTTTTTTAATTTTTGTAAGGCACACCCTAGAAAACTCAAAAAGTGTTTGAAAGATATGATAGAAATTTAAAGAACTCTATAGTTTAGATTTATAAAATGAAGCTCAATAGATATTAAATTAATCAAATCTAGTTTATAAAAAAGAATTTAGATAAAGAGTTGAATCACAAATGAAAAGAGCATGTTTGTCTCTTAAGAATTAAGAATTTTCTACTAAGAAAATATGTGAAATGGGTATTTATAGCAAAAAAGCATGGTACTTAGTAAAAATGATGGTTATTTAAAAAAAATTACCCTATGTGATTAGAATCGTGAATTTAAGTTTTGAATTTTTTATTAGAATCATGAGATTCAATTTTGAATGTTTTGATTCGAATCACTGAAAAGTAGTTTAAAATCTAATTCAAATTGCCAAAAGTTACAATCGCTTGGTAAGTTCAAGAATTCTTACAATTAGAATCACAATTAGAATTACGTAGATCAGTTTAGGAGGCAACAAATTGAATTGCAGAAAACTTGAACAAAATCCTATTCTAATTGTAGGCTATTGCAAACTTTTAGTCATCCCTGATAAGCTTGCAATCAGAATCATAAAAATAAGTGTAAACTTCCAAGTTTGATGACAAAATTAGCTCAAAACCCTCAATTTGAATCACAAGCCTAGAGATTGAAAAATAAATTTTGTAAATTCATTTCAAAACTAATTTAATCCATTTTAAATTTTATAAACTAATTCAAAAATATAATTCCAAATTAAATGAATATGATAAAACTTTTAAGAACAAATTGGAATGTTTTTGGTGAAAATATTTCAAAAGCTTTTTGAGTAAAATTTTGAGGCAAATCTTTCAAAGGTAATTTAAAGAAATGAGCTAAATTCCAGTAATCCAATATCTTTATATAATTATTCTAAACAAGGCCCAATGTAAGTTTTTAATAAAAAAATCCAAGGCCATCCATAAAAGGTCCATTGAAATTAAACCAAATCATCTTAACCAGAATCACTTATTGTCATCATAATGCAAATTTTGCTTAATTTGGAAAAAATAAGGGCTAAAGATAACATTTGTTACTCATGGTTGAGTTAGGTAGATAAAGTTTGTTGCATTATAAAAGGAAGTACATGTGTTCCTTTTTGTAAATGTAGTTAGAGAAAATAAGAGATTAGAGTGAAGGATTATGAAACTACTATAAACAGAGTGTGCGAAAGTGTGATTGCTCCCTAAGTGGTTGAGCATTGCGTGAGTGATTGTGAATAAAATTAGTGCATTTGATTCTTTAGAAATGTGTGTATGCTTAATCTTTATACATCAGTGTTAGATTTCTTCCATTGTGTGACTCTGATCCAATAGATTTTGGTATCAAGAGCAAGTTTGATTATAGTGAATTTGAGTGGATATTTTCATGCTACCTTTCTAATCTTAGATGGAAAAAACTTCAACAAGTGGAGTATTCTAATAAAGATGATGTTCGATTTTCAAGAAGCCTTGATGTAGTCATAAATGGAATTCTAGAGGCTAGAGAAAGAACTATCGAAGCTCAGAAGAAAGCGTATCTAGAAAGTAAAAAGAAAGATTGCAAGACCCTGTATTTTATTCATCAAAGTGTTGATAACTTGGTCTTTGAGAAGATTTTCAGTGTTAAAACCTCCAAGAAAGTGTGGGATATTTTGGAGAAATGTTACATAAGGACATATAAGATCTAGAAAGTGAGCATTCAGACCTTGAAGAAGTAATTCAAGCTTCTATAGATGAGCAACAAAGAAAGTATCAATAAATACTTCGTGAAAGTTCTAGCTTTAACAAACCAGATGAAGACCAATGAAGATAAAATTGAAGATCTACCCATTATAGAGAAAATCCTTCAAACCTTGACAACCAGATTTGATCATATTGTAATGACAATTAAGGCTACGCAGTATGATAATGGATGAGCTGCAAGGTTCTTTGAAAGCTCACAAATGGATGATTAATGATAGAAATTCTGGAAAAAAAAAACCAATATAGCAAGCATTCCAATCTTAAGTACAAAATAAAGAAGCAAGAGGAATGAACTCCTATAGCGGAAGAGGCTTAAAGGAGCAAGATGGTCATGAAAGTGAAAAAAAATGAAACAAGACATGAGAGACAAGGAATTTTATAAGTCTTGGCAAAAAGTCTAGAGGTAGATGAAGGATAAAACACTAAGATTTGGTAAATCCCACATCAAATGTTATAAGTGTCATAGATATGGCCACTTTGTGGATGAGTGCAGATCTAAGAAGTTGAGCCTTCAAGCTGAAGAAGCTGCAAGATTCATTGAAGAGAACAAAGATAATGAGCATGTATTGCTAATGGTAACTTCAAATCCTAATGATTCTAAATCTAATTCTTGGCTTTTAGATTTTGGATGTTCTAACCATATGATAGGGATAAAGGAGTTGCTTATTTAAGTGGACAAGTCTGTAAGATCAAAGTTTAAATTTGCTGATAACAACATTGTACCAATTAAAGGAAACAATAGTATCTTGATTCAGCAAAGAAATGGGAATCATGCATTCATATCAGAGGTGTTGTATGTACCAACAATGAAAAATAATCTTTTAAGTTTGTGACAATTATTGGAAAAGGCTATAACATGTAGATGAGACAAGGTGAACTTATGGTGTAAGATGAGAGAAATAGATATATCCTAAAAGGTCCTTTATCCAAAAATAGAACCTTTAAGATTGAGATTCAAAATGGTATTTGCCAATGCTTAAGTGATACTGTTAAGCATCAGGCCTAGATCTAGCATATGAGATTCAAACACCTAATTTTAAAAGTTTAAACCAACTGGGTAGAACAGGGCTAGTGCCTTGTTTGGCTATAGTGCCTCAACCTGATAAGTTTGGTAAAGGATGCATGCATGGTAGGAAAACAACACGGAAGATCATTCCAAAAGCAAAGTACAGATAAGACAAATAAACCTCTTGAATTAGTCTATTCTAATGTGTATGGACCAATGAATGTCTAATCTCTTAATGGAAACCATTATTTCATTACTTTTGTTGATGATTTTAGCAAGAAAAAATGGGTTTATTTGATCAAGCATAAATTAGAAGCCATTGAAACCTTTAAAATATTTAAGTAGCTAGCTGAGAGACAAAGTGGAAACTCCTTAAAGTGTTTTGAGAACTGATGGTGGAGGTGAATATAATTCCAATGAATTCAAGGAATTTTGTGATAAGGCATGCATTATACATGAAGTGATAGTCTTATACACACAATAGCATAATGGTATAGTAGAGAGGAGGAATAGAACCATACTGAACATGGTAAGGAGAATGTTGAAGATTGAAGACATGCAAACCAAGTATTAGGGAGAAGTTGTTTCAAATGTGTTGTATACATATCAAATTAATGTCCAACTAAAAAATTGATTGATAAAACTTCAAAAGAAATGTGGATAGGTAAGAAACTTGTGTTTAGCCACTTGAGAGTATTTGGCTCATTATGCCATGTATATATTACAGAAGAAAAGAGGAAGAAGCTAGATAGTAGGAGTGAGCAAGTAATGTTGGTAGGATATCATTCTATATGAGGCTACAAACTGAAGGACAACAAGATTATTATTAATAGAGATATAATTATTGATGAAATTGGAACTTGGAACTAGGTAGAAAAGAGAAAAGTGATAAGAAGCAAAGAAGTTTACTGCTTGAAATAAAGGGTGAAAATGATCTTTTGGGTTTCAGGGTAAACGTTTAAGTCATGCATGGTGAAAGCTTAACCCTTAAACCTAGAAGATCATTTACGATAAGAGAACAATTTGTCAGACTCAAAGATCATGAGTTGTTCTTAGACGATCAAGTGAATGGAGAAGGAAATTTAGTACATTTAGCCTTATTTGTACACTATGAACTAGGGAGCTTTAAGTAAGCAATCAAGGAAGTAACTCGGATTAAAGCAACGAAGGAGGAATTGAAATCAATTAAGAAAAATCAGACATGAGATTTGATTGATCTTCTAAAAGATAAGAGACCAATGATGTGAAGTGGGTGTACAAAACCAAAGTAAGATGAAATGGTAAGGTTAAAAAGTACAAAGTTAGACTAATAGCTAAAGGATCTCTCCTATTATAAGGATCAAGACAGTGAGGTTGGTGTTTGCAATGATAGCTTACAAAGGCTGGAAGATGCATCAGTTGGATGTTAAGCTAGTATTCATGAATAGTCCTTTAAATGAGGCAGTTTTGTAAGGAATAAGCAGAAGGTGTACAAGCTTAAAAAGAATTTATATGAATTTAAACAAGCTCTAAGAACCTAGTATGAGAGAGTTAATTTTTTCTTCAACGATCATGACTTTGAAAAATGTTCTTGTGAGTATAGATTATATGTGAGAGTTACTAATTAGAAAACCATGATGACTGTGTGCTTATATGTAGATGATCTCCTGGTTATTGGAAGTGATGAGAAAGAGATTGACGAGTTCAAGACAATTTTGAATAAAGTTTGAAATGTTAGATTTGGGATTGCTATCTTATTTCTTACTAATAGAATTTATTCAACCTTAAAAGGAGTGTTTATGCATTAGAGGAAGTATGTTAATGATATTTTTAGAATTGTAACAGTATAAAGATTTTGGTTGATACATGATACAAAATGACAAAAGAAGGAGATGAAAGAGCATTAATCCTATAGTGATCAAGCAGATTTTAAGTTGTCTGAAGTATCTGTGTAACACTAGACCTAGTATATGCTATAGGGTAGGTTTGGCTTACAAATTCATGGATAATCCTAAATATTCTCACCTATTAACAACAAAAAGAATCCTAAGGCATGTTTTTGGTACCAAGGATCAAGAACTATTATTCACTAATAATATATGTTCTGGTAGAAAAAGAATTTTAGGATACTCGAATAGTTATTGGTGTGGTGACCAAGATGATAGGAAGGGTACTATTGATTATGTTTTTAAATTCTGCAATAGTATTTTTTCATAGAGTTCAAAGAAACAACCTATTGTGGCACTATCATCATGTGAACCTAAATATGTAGCAGCATCTACAACTATATGTTAGGCAATGTGGTTGCAAAATTTACTAGAGTAGATGCATATGAAGGTTAAGGGATCAATGAAGATTTGTGTGGACAACCAATTAACTATAAATTTAGCTAAGGATCTAGTTGCTCACAAAAGGAATAAGCATATAGAACTAGATTTCATTTTCTAAGAAAGCAAGTGAATAAAGGGAAGTTAGAGTTGATTTACTACAAGATAGAAGAGTAAGTTGTTGATATACTAATTAAACCAGTAAGGATAGAGAAATTTGAAAGATTTGCAAAGAAATTCTTACAATTTGCGCTAGAAATTCTTACAAGTTGTTGATCCAACAAACTAATTTACTATATGAAGTAGCATCAGAGATTCGCTTAGAAATTCTTACACTATTCATCATCTGTTTCAAACATCACCCCTCAACGACTTGTCTCCTTAAAGTTAAAAGTGATATTCCTTGTGCAATTTTTGCAATGTTTGTTTATTCAATGAATCTAAATTCACATCTTAAAGTAGGCAGGGAAATACTATATTTTCTAATAAAGGATTTGAGATTTTTACGAAATTTATTTTCTTTGTGAGAGAATTAATGTGAAAAAAAAAGTGAAAATAGTAACACTTATTATTATTATTATTATTATTATTATTATTATTATTATTATTATTATTATTATTATTATATCATTCAAACCAACTATGAAAAAGTTTGAAAGGTTCACACACAAAATTATATTTGAATTCCTAATCTCCTTGGCTAATTATAAATTCTATGGCATAATAATCACTTTCTGAAAAAAGAATTGCAGTCCTCCCGTGCTAAGAAAGTAAGCGATAACACATTTTAAATTTTTAACGAATAAGAAACCACGCCACCTCTTTTGGTTACCATGAGCCCTTATTTTATTGGAGACGTATTCCACTCAAAGTTCAATCCCTTTCAACAACCGAACACCACTTTCTCACACTAGTAATAGTAGAACCACCATCAACACTTCTTTTCCACAGTTCTTCGCAATTACAATATGCTATTCATTCACTTTCGTGTAGAGACCCATCTAGCTTTACTCTTTGAGGGTTATGCTTCCTTTTTTATCTAATAAAATTTATATTAATACGTATTCTTGCAAATTTTATAATTTTTTCATTAAAAATTATAATTTTAATAAATAAATGAAAAATTTTTAAATTTTTTATACAATTTTAAATAATAAAGTTATAACTTTTTATGCATTTATTTCATACAAAATCTATATATATTTACAATTTTTTATGAAAAAGCTACAAAATTTTATATAAAAAGCCATAATTAAACTTACACGAAAACAAAAAAAAAAAAAACTGTAAAATTTTTTGGTACCTTCCTGTCGTAACTCTTCTCTTTATTATTCAATTGTTGGGTTGAACTATGTGCGCGATAATTACATCTATTTCTGAATCATGCAAAGCAAACTTAGAAGCTAACAAAGCCAATGAAAATCAAATTCTCAAATGTGATATTAACGCAATTCGTTCTAAGAATTTTCAGCTAAGAAAAAAAAAATGATCTTTAGCCGATGATAACTTCCAAAGTTCAAGAAAAAGACAGCATTAAATGCATAAAATGGAATAATTATTTGCAGCCTGGGGAGAGAAAACAATGCTTTGCTTTGTACTCAAGGGATATACAATCGGTAGGTAGAAAATGAATCCCAACTCTATATACCAAACTAATTAAAAAGCAGATCCAGATTAAAGTAAACAAAGGGATCCCATCGGGTTTATTTTAAAATGACATAAAATGTATTATTTACTCAAATTTATATGTGAAAAATATGATACAAAATAACATCCACTATTTTAAAGAAAAATTTAATTTTTTTCCTACTATTATAGCATTATATATTATTTTATTAATAATATTGACCAATCAACTAAAAAAACAATTTATCTTCTTTTACTCTTTGTTAAGAATTAAAAAAAAATCATTCAAAATTAACTTCATGATGAAATTCATTTATGAATGAATTGAATTCTATTCCTTTATGTTTTTAAACAGAGTTAATCAATTGCTCTATCATAATTCTCACCAAAGTAAGCCTTACCTAATTAAGCATCACTCTCTCTTACCCAAGTTTTTCATTATTACTTTTAGAAGTCTATCCTCTTTTATTCCTTATTTGGAATAATAAAATAAAAAAAAATTACAGGTAACTCCATTCACTTATTTGTAACGTGTGCATAATCATTTGAGCTATATAGAAATGTATACATAATTTATCTAAATTTTATAAATTGTGTACATAATCTATTATGTTATTTTTTTCATTAAACTTAATAAGATAACCTATATGTTTATTATATCATTAATTAATACTTCAAAATAAATATTCATCTTTCAAAAATTTTGTTATAATGGAGAAATTAATGTTGGTAGACATTTTCAACTGCTAAAATTGAATCTCCAACATCCACACAAGATAAATTTTGGGATGAAAATGTGTTGGATCAAAGTTTCAAAATTCATAAATTACAAATTTAAATGATGAAGTTGCATTTTGTGATTTTAATTAGATACCTAATAGGCAATGTCTTATTTAATTAAATTTAGTGAATAATAGGATGAGAAAAGGGATTGAAGCGTTCAGTTTATGAAATTTAAGAGAGTTATCAATGTATTTTCATAATTTGGGGATTACACGCATTATAAATAGTCGGAGGATTTCTTTATAATTTATCCTAAAAAATCATAATCATAAGTCTATCTCTATCATTTAAGGAATCTTGCTCAACTTGGTTTAATTCAAACCTTCCTTTCAAGTGCTTGGAAGAAATTAAGGCTTTCCAAACTCTTGTCACAACCAGCCATCATAAAGTCTTGGCTCGTCTACCATGCACACCAACCACCTATCAAACTAGGGAAGAAGCTTGATACCGGTTATCCCCGCCAAACACCCTAAAAGATTGACCACATACTCATTGTGGAAGCTTTTTGCAACCAAAAACCACAAAACTGTTTGACAAACATAAAAGCTCATTAATTATTGAATGCCATTTAACTATGACAAATTTTATATTTTTTTTTAAAAAAGGAAGACGTACATCGCTTTCAGGGAAGGGATATAAATCGTTGGAGGAATCCACAAATTGCCATCGATTTTTGGCTCTCTCCCTGAGTGACTTCCTCAATTACTAGAGTTTCTGCAATAAAGTCTCCGCTTCGACACTTTGTCTTCATGTCATGGTGTCACGATTCAGTAGTTCAATTATTGAAATGTATAGTATTTAAACTCCTCACTCTAACACTTAATCAATTATTGAAATGTATAGTATTTAAACTTCTCACTCAGTACTTAATCAATTAATATATAAGAACAAGTTAGTCAAACAATTATATACTATCTTAATTTTAAAAATAACGGATAACACTTATAATTTATAGTACATCGAGTCAACTATAAATACAAATTATATAGTACATAGCAATCAAATTATATATAAAGGCAATCAAGTCGTTCATATTGACAATCATGATGTATTTATGTAATTTGAATAAATACAGATAAATGCAATTAAAAGTAAATAAATTTTGTGCGATAATATTTTAATTGAAGAGAGACTACTTCTTTATTTACATTTAAAAGTCTCGTTACAAACTCCCGAGTGTATAGGAGAGGCTCATGGCCACACACTCGATCTCCTAAACTAATGCCTCGATGCATACCTCATATCACTGAACACTTTCTCCTAAAGAGCATTCTTAGCCAAAGTTCTAACGACAAAAGTAAACATGCTTTTTCTTGGTTGACATAATAAATTTTCTCTTAGCTCAAAAGGTTTCTAATGTTTCATAGTATATCGACACAAAGATAAAAATCTAAAGATCACAACCATGTGCTTATCTACTCGCACTAACAAGTTACCTTGATCAAAATTATATTAACGCTCTCAAAACAAGGAAAAATAAGAAAAATAATCTATGTGAATATTTTCTCTAAAATCAAGCTACATGATCTTCTCTTTATGCTTGTTTTTTGTGCTAAGTTTCATTCAAATCCAAGCACATTTGCCTACCGAATTTAATCACAAGTCTTGAATTGTGACATTTTCCCCCACTTGAAAACGTTGATGCCTTTATTAACGACTCAATTTGACACAACATTAACAGAATCTTCAATCTGCTTCCCCTGAGCCTAACCTTCAATTTTTTCTTTGCTTGTTTCTTTGCACTTCGCTAATATTTTATCTTCAACACTTCAGTCTAACACTGCTCCTTGAAAGTCTTTGATATGATCTTCTTTAGCTCTTCTTTAGCTTTCTTCTTCTTGTTTCCTTGACTTGTTGTTGATGATGAAAATGAGTTATCTTCACAACTCTTAAGTTAAATGTCTTTGTAGCTGAGTAGTAGCTATACATTTGGGTTGCACCTATAACGACTGGTCCTACATCCAATTTCCATACCATCGATGTGAGAAATGCAAATCTCATGCTCAGTTCAGGTACAAGTATCACCTTTTGTGGATAAAACATGGCCTGTTGCAAGTCTCATATCTTGTCATAAGTCTGCTCATGTGGTTTTTTAACTTTCCATCATACTTTGCTATGGACTTTATGTTAGTCTGGATGGGTGCCCTAAACCAATTTGATTGAGTTCTATCGCATCCTGGACTATACATTCTGTGAATTGGATATAAAG
>JANHAO010007951.1:0-19772 GCA_026873985.1 Saraca asoca | reverse complement strand
TTTTTTGTTTGGGGGTGTGGGGGGGGGGGGGGGGTGGGGGGGGGGGGGGGGGGGGGGGGGGGGGGGGGGGGGGGGGGGGGCAGTTCATTTATGTTGTCAAATGGGTTCCGATTGCAAAACAACCCAATATAAAAGAATTGGATTCTTATTGCGCTGATGACCAAATTCTTATTCTACCACTGGGCCGCATGGTGCCCAGATGGTTGTCTGTGTGTCTTACACTTCATACATTTTTATAACTACTTGATTTTATTTTTTTTTAATGTTTCTTACCACATGAATTTGGTTTTTAAGTCGTTGGCTCAACCATGAAGATTTTGCTTTGATAGAGATCGATCTCAACCACATAGCACAAATCCAAGCATGTTATTAGAAGAAGTATCTCGCTCTTCTTGAGTCTTTTCATCTCAAACCGAGACTCCTCTCCTTACTCAATGCCTGCCCCCATGTGTGGAAAAATCTCTTGTTGCTACTCATTTTGAGCCTGTTGGCGATCTTCTTCGGAAGAAGTGCAAGAAGGATGCTCAAACAGAGTCTGCATCTCTCCCCTCTGAGAGCAAGAATTCCACTCAGGAGGTTGTCACTTGCCTGGAAGATTCCAATCGATCATGCCAATTCGGAAAGGATTTTTTAGGGGAACCTTTAACATAAGTTGGGATTGCTTTAGATACTGAGACAATAGACACCCTTTCGTATTGTGGCTTTGACCACTAACTATGTCAGAGACCAGATGCTCTTTGACATAGATTTCACCCAAAATAAGGAGTCGATTAAGTGGATTGGTGCCATCAAATTCTCTTGCCTGGTTATGAATTATCTCGCACCCTGTCTTCCATTCTATCCATGATCCCGACCATCAACATATTGGAAAAGAACGTTCCAAAAGCTGCCGAAGCTGACGTTATGGCCAAGCTATGCGGTGAACTGACCCAGGCAAGTTCATAATTGGAAGATGTGAAAGAAGGAATAGGAAAAGCTATCTGGCCATTTTGAGGTGGCGTCTGGTGAGTTGGTCGACTCTCGAAAAAAGCAGGAGCAAGTGAGAACTTAGTGCCCACTTGCAAATATGAAGAAAAGTAGTGGGAGCAGGAGCTCAAATAGAAAAACGATGATCTTCATGTCGTTTGGAGAGACTTGGCTGCTAGAGAGGAGGAACTTCAGATCACTCAGGGTATGATTGCTGGCTTGAAGTGGATTTGGCAGATGCTGTCAAGAAAAAGGCCGAAGATGCAAAGCTTCTTTCTTACCCCGATGTATCTGTCAAGCTTTCTAGACGCCCGGGAGCAAGTTCAGGTTTTTAACCCAGACATTACCATTGATTTTTCCAAAGTTTCCTCTGGCAACAATATTAAAGATTTGATGACCACTTCGCATGTCGTGCCGTGAAATGTACTTTCTTTTCTTTTGGATGTTAATGGGCACCCTTTTTTTGGAATATTTTTGGGATGATTTTGTATAACTTTTTATGGATATTACTTGCTCATTTATTAGATCCTTTTGGTTGTTCATTTTGCTTCTAGTTCTATTTGTGTTTTCGGCTTTCAAAGGGCCTTTCTATGATGTATACAAATATTTTATATGGGTAATCTCTCAAGGGATCCATTTGGACGATCTTTCTGAGGGATTTGCCTGTTTGATTGTTCCGGGGGTTCTACTTGGTTGACTTTAAATATTTTGAGGGTTTTGCTCGATTGATTATATTAAGGGATCTGCCTGGTTGATTAATCCAAGGGATCTATTCTTTTAATTGTTCCGAGGGATTTGTTCACTTGACTATTTGATGCTATTTGGAGATTGATCTTAAGATTCTTTTCTTTGCATACTTATTCTCTAATTCTCAGTTCTTTGTGTTTCTAATTCTCAGTTTTTTTTGTTTTACCATTACATATGAATAAAACATTCTTTCAAGTGGGATATATTCCAGGTTTGAGGAATGGTATTCCCTTGCAAAGTTTATAGATGGTGTGCACCATTTGCCAAGCTTTACCTGGCCAGAAATATTCCTCCCGAGGCAACTGCCAATTTTCCTTCTTCATTTTGCTTTCTTGCCTTTTCTATTTGTTGGGAAAAAATAGATAAAAAACATCAGGTATGCATAACAGAATTTTACATTTTTTCTGAAACCCATATCATGTTGTTTACAAATTATTTTATAAAATATTGTATAATTCAAATAAAGTTAAAAGTAATGATTTGAATTATAATTTCTCAAGAGTTATTTTTGGAATCCCCGATCTTTAAATCTGAATTTGATCTCTAAATAATTTCACAAACTCTCCAATAAGCCATATGATCAAGTTCTTTAGACTGTCTTCAGGCATCTCTTTTAGATTTGATCTCCAATACCAATGGTGATCTACAAAAATCAATTTGGTTCAAAGCTTCTACTAATATTCATGCAATGGGTAGAGAAGGAAAATCAACCATTTAATTTAAAAGGTGCTAATTCTCCAAGGAATCACAAATTCACTTGATTAGGGTTGGTGTTCGAATATAAAGAGGAGATGAGCAAAAAGATCACACTGAGAGAGGTCTTGGGCGTTCAACACATGTGTTAAGGATGGTGTATTATTTCTCACTTTAAAAATGCTAGCATCTCTCTTATTTAAATAGAAAAGATTGAAGCACAAGAGCGAGGGGCAAGTAATAATGGTACAGAAGCAAGGGTTTTGCCTAGCTTGTGCCATCCACTTCACCAAGTGGATAGGCTACATGACTAGGGTTGATACTCTGTTTGTGAGTTGTCCTCTTGGCCCTAGGAGTCCAAACTCATTAACCTTTATGTGCCCTCCTTTTGTGTCTAACAAGCCTAAACTGTGAGTCCAAACTCACAAATTCTCTTATCCAATAATTCTCAAATTGATTTAATTTACTAATTAAAGCAACATTCTAAATGAGGAATTATTCCTTCATTTATGATCTCCTCTAGAGTTAATATAAGTGTTTTGAAAGCATTTAGATATCAACATTGAAAAATTGCTACTATTTAATGCTTGTAATATCTTTTAGAATTGTTAAATCATTGATTAATGGACATTTCTAATCATATTAGAAAAATTAATCATTTCAAATTTCTATGATGTTCACTAATTCAACTATTGAATTCAAAACATTTTACATTTTAACTTTTCCTTTGACCTTGGATCAAATAAATTTTATTGTGTGTGACCCATTAGGTTTCCATGCATGTTGACAATGAATTTACTTGCAAGATTCTACATGCTTAATTGAATTAAAACTCTTTTAAATGTAAATACAATTTCCCTAAATTATTTTAATAAATTCATATATCATGATTAGCTTCTAGCAAAGCATCATAACCACCCAAATGCCAGGATTAGATTTGTGAAAATCAAAATCTTTTATGGTAAGGTGTTGGTATGTAATTTAATCCCTTCATATATTCAAATTAGACTTAGGGTATGGTTCAAGTTTCAACCCTAATTTGAATGTCCAATTATAAATACACGTATAACTGTGTGCTATCTCATAATTGGTTATATTTAAAACTCCTTTTTTGCATAAATCAATACATAAACTTATGCTTTTGAGCATAGCATAAGTACTAAACATCTTTTGAACATCTTTTTTTTTTCTTAAAAAAAAAAAAGAAAGACAAATCCTTTTTTGATCAGTTACTACCTTCATATATTTTGTGAAACACCTAACAATTATTTATACCTACTCTTTAAGAGTGTAAGGCTAGAATAATATCGAAGTATATGACTCCATACATAAGATACTATGTTGATATTAAGTCTAAAGATTACTTATACCACCTTTCACTTGAGAGATCCATTGGCACATGGTAGCATTCCATATGGTTTCTTATGCTAGGTCAATTTAGTCATATGTTTCATAACATATACCCATATGTTTCATCTAGATATTAACATATCTATAGTATATGAGATCACTTCATTCTTCTAGAAGAATGTTAGATGACATATTGATGTGATCTCCCATAGAGATGCCTATGGACCTTTCTCCAATTTAGTAACAAAGATGAAAAAAAAAAGAAGGGTATTCATGTCACTTTTTAGAATAGGTAGAATGAGAGTGATAAGTGATGAAATTAATGCCATAAAGAGAAATACTCTTTGATAAGTCTCTAGCTCATGAAGTGCCCTAAGAGGGAACCTTTCAAGAAGATGAATACTTTTCAATTTCACAAAATGAGTAATCTGAATTCTAAGGAAAAGATGCCTTCTCTCTTAGCTATTACTCACTCAAAATAGGCTGAACTCATAAACTAAATAAGCCCAACAAAAATACCAAACAATTCGGTCAAAAAAATAAGCCTAAGCTATTACAAAAAGGTCCAAAAATGATTAAAAAAAGATGGCCTTAATTAGCCCCCAAAGTGATGTTACAAATAGCCTAAAGACTTGTCACCATTTGCACCCAAAAAATAACAATATGTTGCTGCCATGTTGGACTCCAACTTGCTAGCCATGTTCGATGCTCCAAGTGGACGCTCAATGTGGCCTAGGTTAGTGAGATGGCTTTAATGCATATAACTCTTGAATATTCAAGGCCATGCTTCCCATATGTGCTCCATATGGTGTGACATAACCCTTGAATGGCCTCCCTTATCCTTCTAGCCTTAGCTTTTGTAATGGGTCCATCTGGAAGTTACAAAGACTCTTGGTGATCTCTAGCATGGTTCTTCAAGCTTCCATCGCTTCCCCCTTTTCAAAAGGATTCAACATCAAATCTTCAATACCTACATCAAAAAGAGAAAGATCAGAAACACTAAAGGTAGCACTAATTTTGTAATCACCAGAAAAATCTAATTTAAAGGCATTGTCATTGGTCTTTGCCATAACTTGGAATGGATGATTGCCTTTAGTATGGAGCTTGGTCTTCCTTGTGCTAGAAACCTCTCTTTCCTCCTATGTAGCTATACCCAATCCCTTGGCTCACAAATAACCTTCTTGCACCCCTTGTTGACTTGTTGTGAATATTGTTTCGTTCTTTTTCTTTTTAATGTTTTTCCTCACTTGTTCATGAAGTTGTTGCACATATTCGACCTTCTTCTTCCTATCAAGACTAGCACATTCCTCAATTGGTAATGACAATAAATTCAAGGTGGTTAGAGGATTAAGACCATAAACATTTTCAAATGGAGAAAAATAAGTAGTCAAATGTACACTTCTCTTGCATGCAAATTCCACATGAAGCAAACATTGTTCCTAATTTTACAAGTTCTTTTGGATGATAGATCATAACAAAATAGTTAAAGTTTTTTTCTCTACTTCAGTTTGCCCATTAGTTTGAGGGTGACATATTGTTAAAAACAATAATCTAGTTGCTAATTTTCCCTAAAGAACCTTCCAAAGGTAGCTCAAGAATTTAATACCTCTATCCAATACAATACTTTTAGGCACTCCATGCAATCTCACTACCTCTCAAAAAAATAAATTAGCAATCATATCATCATCAATTTTATTACATGGAATGAAATGAGCCATTTTAAAGAACCTATCAACCACAACAAACATGGAATCCTTCCCCTTGTTGGACCTAGGCAAATAGAGTACAAAATCCATAGAAATATCCATTCAAGGTTTCTTAGCAATAGGAAGTAGGGCATAAAGACCATAAAGCATGATTTTGGATTTAGCTTCTCTACAAGTGATGCAATTTCCTCAAAGTTTTTCCTTATCATGCTTCATGCCTGGCCAAAAGAAATGTTCTTACAAAATAGCCAAGGTTTTAACAATGCCAAAATGGCCCATTAATCCCCTCATGAGCTTCCCTAACAAGCAATTGCCTCAAAGAACCTTTGGGCACACATAACTTTATTTTTTTTAAAAAAAAAAAAAACCATCAAGCCAAAAATATTTGTCAAAGGCAACCCTCTCATAAGCATTAAACACACTAGCAACATCATGGTCATCCACATACAATTCTTTAATTTGTTCAAAACCTAACAACTTAGCATGCATAGTTGAGATAAGGGTATACTTGCAAGAAAGGGCATCGGCCACAACATTCTCTTTACCTTGCTGATATTGGATGGTATAAGCAAATGTCTCAATGAATTCCATCCATATTGTATGCCATTGGTTCAACTTCCTTTACCCTATCAAATGCTTCAGGGACTCATTGTCAATATGGATAACAATCTCCTTTGGCCATAAGCACTGTTGCCATGTCTCCAAAGCCCAACCCAAAGTATAAAGTTCCTTGTCATATTTAGGGTAGTTGAAGGTTGCCATATTTATCTTTTCACTAAAGAATGCAATCAAACATCTTTCCTGCATTAAAATAGCTCCAATCCCAAGTCTCAAAGCATCACATTCAATTTTAAAAGCTTTAGAAAAATCAAGAAGTGCAAGTAAAGGTGCATAAGTTAGTTTCTCCTTAAGCAATTCAAAAGCCCCTCTTGCTCATTTCCCACTTAAATCCCGCATTCTTCTTAACAAGTTCCATCAAGGGTGTGGCTATGGAGCTAAAGTCCCTCACAAACCACCTATAAAAACTAGCTAACTAGTGAAAGCTTCTCACTTCACTCCAAGTTTTAGGGGTTAGCCAATCTTTAATAGCTTTTACTTTTTCCTTATCCATCCCACACCACTCACCATATAACACAAGAAAGTAATTTTTTTCAAGCAAGAAGAACATTTGTCAAAATTAGCATACAATTATTCCCCTTTCAAATATTGCAACACACATCTCAAATGCTCAACATTTTCATATTCATTTTTGCTATAGATAAGGATATCATCAAAATATGCAATTACAAGAATGCAAAATATGATTTATCAACCTCATAAATGTATTAGGAGCATTTGTTAAGCCAAAAAAAAAAGTGGTTTTCCATTCATCTTTTAATCTCATTATAATTTTGTGATAACCATGCCTCAAATCAATTTTAGAAAACACACAAGATCCATGCAACTCATACTCATCAAGCCTAGGGATAGGTGTCTATATTCTATAATGATTTTATTGATTGGTCAACAATCAATACACATTCTTCATAATTTATCCTTTTTAGGCATTAGGAAGACTACAAGCACACCAGGACCCATTCTCTCCCTAATGTAACCTTTGACCATGATTTCTTCCACTTGTCTTTGAATTCCTTTGGCCTTTTCAGGGTTAGTTTTATAGCCTAGCCAATTTGGTATGGAAGCTCCCAGAATGAAGTAAATTTAATGTTCTATTCCTCTTGATGGTGGTGACCCATGGGGTGCTTTTTTAGGAAACACCTCTTCATATTCCAACATAATTCACTCAGTGATACTAGGTAAAACATTATTTTCATGGTTAGATTTCAAATAAACTCCTTTGCAAAGAAGGACTAGCATAGGCTAGTTGCCATAAAAAGCTTGCCTAACATTACTAGCCTTGGCAAATACATTTAACTTTCTTCTTTCTTGTTTTAATTTTTCTTTCAACCCATGCTTTTCACTCTTGCTCTCTTTCTTTCCACTCTTACTTTCTTTCTTTCCAGTCTTACTTTATTTTTCTTCACTCATCTTTTCTTTGTTTTTCTCTTTTTCCACTTGATCTTCCAAAATTTGTTTTGAGGTGAGGGGTACAAGAGCAACTGATTTGTTATTCTTCATAGAGCTATACCAGTTGAGGAAACCATCATGGATTACATTTCTATTAGATTGCCATGGTTTTCCTAGAAACAAATGAGCTACATGCATGGGCACAACATCACAAAGAACCTTATGTTGGTACCTTCCAATGGAGAATGCCACTAAAACTTGTTTTGTCACCTTAAGCTCCCTATTATCATTCAACCATTAGAGCTTGTAAGATGTGGGAAGGTTCAAGGTAGGCAAAGAAAAATTTTCACCATGATTGTACTAGCCATAAGCACAACTCCCATATCAATAATTAGATTGCACACTTTGCCTCTCACATGACATCTAGTATGAAAAATACTTTTCCTTTGTTCCTCATTCTCTTCTTTTGCTTGAACATTTAACATTTTTCTCGCCATTAGGCCTTCTCCTTCAACTGCATGTTCAACTCCTTCATTACTTTCTCCTTCATTTGAAATAGATTCTTCCTCTTCTCTTTCATGCTTGCTTGTAGATTTAATCTCTCCATTCCCCTTGACTAGCATAACTCTTTTGTTAGGACATTCATAAGCATAATTGTTGTAGCCTAGGCACTTGAAGCATTTGATGTTTCTTTGTCTTTTAGGAACTTCAACCTTGCCTTTGCCCTTGGAATCTTCTCCTTTGGTCTTTGAGGAAGTTTTAGCCATGACCCTCTTGGAATGCTTGTCATCCTTTTGCTTATGTTTTTCTCCCAATTAAGCATCCATAAAGAGTTAGGTTGATGCATAAGTTTGAAAGAACTACTCCTTTTAAGTTACCTCTCCATTTTCATGGTCATGTGAACGATGTATTCTAATTCTACATAATGTTGTAGCTACACCATATTGGCAATGTCACAATTTAAGCTATGGAGAAATTGAGCCAAGGTTAGTTCTCTATCTTCCTACACATTAGCTCTTATTATGCCCACCTCTGTGTCCTTGTGGTAGTCTTCAACTCTCTTGGAACCTTGTGAGAGGCTTTAGAGTTTTTGATACAATTCCTTATAGTAGTGTGAAGGAATGAATCTCTTCCTCATGGTAGTTTTCAGCTCATCCCAAGTACAGATAAGTCTTTCATGGTTTCTCCTTCTACTTTAAACTAGTTGTCCCACTAAATGATAGAATAATCTATGAATTCCACAACCACAAGCTTTACTTTCTTCTCTTTGAAATAATTTTGGCATTCAAAAATCAACTCAACTTTCTTCACCCACTCCAAGTATACTTCCTAGTCATTCTTGCTTTGAAATAAAGGAACGGTCACTTTAATGTTATAAAGGCCAGAGTCAACCCTTTCCCTTTTTAGCTTTTCATTTCTTCTTCATACATTACTTCTATCCCTCCTTTTTTCACTCCTTTTAGTTTCATAAAATGAAGTGGATTGTTCGTCCTCATCTTTCCAATCACCCTTATTACTCCCAAGTTATTTCCTTTGTCTTTTATTTCTCTTCTCATGAAGATTTCTTCTACTTTTAACTCTTGAAATTCTCTCACCAAAATCATTAACCTTTATAGTCACCCTTTCAATTTGCTATTGCATAGCCCTTAAGGTGACCATGATTTCATTGTTTTGAGAGCTTCTACCATCTTTAAAGAATAAAAATCTACTAAACAAATGATAGAAAATAGGGACCTCACCAAAATACTTCCCTCACTTATGTTTGAGACACTCCAACCTGTTTGCACTTTAAAGTTAGGCTTTTACCATCAAATGAGCTCACAAACACTCTTGCCTTTTTCCACTATTATTTTCCTTCTTTGAGGTTCTATAAGAACTTAAGAGACAAAATATTTGAGTTTACAAAATGTATTAGCCTTCCTCACACAATGCTCCAATCAATTCCAAAGTGGCATGAACCAATAAATACAAGTAGTAAAGAATTAATAAGGAAATGAATAATACAAGATAGCAAAGTTTTGGCTAGGACAACAACAAGAGAAAAAAATTCTAGAAAAAAATTCAAATGACCAAGAAAAATGGACTTTCTAAGTGTTGACGGTCAAATCCAGTTAACCCAAGTCCAAAACCCCAAATTACAGATTTAATGTAAATCCAAAGAGAGAGAGAGAGAGAGAATAGGGAGATTCCAGAAGTTTTTAATGTGGTTCAACTAAAGTTAGTTTAACCTCTACGTCCATCATTTCTATAACTTGTTGCTGAGTGTTTTGTATCTGATGATTGAATATGTCATGTATAATGATTTCATCCCCTTTTATAAAAGTTGGGGGGGTTATAGTTTGAATGTAAATCTAGAATGATAAGTATCATGACTTAGGTAGGATTACATAATAGATAAGGGTTAATGGTTATAACAAATTCTCATTGAAGTAAGAAATTGAACAGATTTCCTTGAATTACTAGTTGTGGATGTGTGCTCTAATCTATGAGCTGAGCCTTGTTCTTAATGACCTGAGGTGGCTGCTTTGGCCCACATTGATCATTGATCTTAGCTTATATTTATCGACCTAATGTCTTGGTCCAACGATCTTAATCCTGGATGAGTTAGGCCCTTATTAGCTGAGTCTATCCATTAAGCTTTTCTAGCTCATTTATGTGATTCCAAAGATACCTACAACATTAGCCCCTAGCTCTTAGTGCAATCTATAGACTAGAAGCTGTAGTTCACTGGTAAAAGCTATCAATTATGATCTAATATGCTGTCATTTGGACCCTTTTCCTTTTGTTTCATTTACACTTGCCCATGCCATCATTTTCGCATTTAATGTGCACATTTTTTCATAGCCATCAATGTGGCAACATCAAAGCCTCACTTTTCATTGGATCATTAGATCAAGGGTAGTTGATTAGTCTCTTGATCTAACAGTGAGGCAAATCTGGTTATATAAGGTGAGAAAAACCTTTTTTCCTTATTTCTCAAAATAATCTGATTGGTGTATTGGCTGAGCCCACCATGTTCTTGATGGTTTAGATCTTAGATAAAGTGCTTTAGGGTATGTATGGCGTGTTGCATAGGAGATTCCTATGGACAATTCCTCTTTGAGGACCTTAGGAAGTTTTGTACAGATTTTATTTCCTTATGATGATGTTGATGGGTTCATTTCTTTCATCTTTGTTCTTTTGCCTCCTTGGGAGGGGAATAGGGAGAAGTTTTAGGAGCAACTTGGTTGACAATGGATGCCTTACTCATTAGATATGTCGATCCTTTAGCCCATAATCGACCAGTCTTCTTTGTAGGTTGTGATAGTTGTAGGCTTATTTTGATCTTATATTCTTGTACCTCTATATGTACATTCATATCATTGAATGAGGTTTTTAAAGAATTTATCATAATTTTCTTACTTTTCCAAGTATGTCAAGCTGGATACTTAGTAGGTTACACATAATAACATATGGGTTGACATGAATGAGTTCCTACAAATCATGACTTAACAAACATTAGTTAAAATGAATGTCCAGTAGGCCAATCGACCTCATTTAGCAAATTAATGACTTTATTATTAGAATAAATGTCTAGGTAAGTCATATGAATGCGGTGCTGAATTGTAAGTCACATATGGTGCTGAGTAGTAGGTCATATACGGTGTCGAGTAGTAGGTTGTATGTGATGCCTAATAGTAGGTTGCATACGGTGTCAAGTAGTAGGTCATATGCAGTACCAAGTAATAGGTTACATAGAGTGTTGAATAGTAGATCACATACGGTGTCGAATAGTAGGTCACATGCGGTGCTGAATAGTAGGTCATATGCAGTGCCAAATAGTAGGTCACATACAGTGTCGAATAGTAGGCTGCATGCAGTGCTAAGTAGTAGGTTGCATGCAGTGCCAAGTAATAGGTCTATGCAGTGTCGAATAGTAGATAGCATATGGTGCTAAAGAGTAGGTCAGATGCGGTGCCAAATAGTAAGTCTCATGTGGTGCTGAGATGTAGGTCACATGCGATGCCAAGCTTTTGTAAATACATCAAGTTGAATGCCCTTTTTAGATTAGAAGGGTGAGCGCTCACTTTCAAATTAGAAGGGTGATAGCTCACTTTCGGTATAGTATTCTAATGGAAATTTATTCAGAGATTAGTAGCTAGTCATAAAAATTTTAAAAACTATATTGTAGGATTAGATAAGCAAACTCATATTTATTGATAATATGGGTAGAGATGTTCTGTAAGCCAATAAAATCCTTATCGGAGTGTTTTTTGAGCTAAAGATAGCCTCCAGCATGATTCCCGCAATGGCTGACATGAATATCCTTCAGGATGGTGTCACAATCATGACCATCAATGCATCTTAGGAGTAGGGTTGAAAATCCCCTTTTATATAGCATGTCATCGTAGATGCAATATCTGGTTGCTCGAGCTCACAATTGACGCGCTTCTATCTTATCTTCTGCCAATTTGCCATCCTATAAGTAATCGAAGATTGGACCTATCCATAAGTCTTGTGCCACGAAAATTGTCATTATGGCATTTTTTTGTTTCGTGCTTGGTGATGAGAGGAACTCTACCAGGATTGCCCCTAAGAAATCTGCATCACTGGTCATGGTCAAGTGGGCTAATCATCTGCATGTGTGTTTTGAGCTTATAGAATTTGATTGATCTCATATCGCTAGAGGGAACTAGGTAGCTCCTAAACTTTTTGAAGGTAAATGGCCAATTTCATCCTACTTGTCTAGTATTCACCCCTATGTGATAGACTATGAGCTAGGAATTGCTATATATCTTTAGGTTTTTAGCTCGCATCTCCTTTTCTAGATGGACCTTTCCAATAATGCTTCATAGTTCACTTCATTATTTGTGGCTTGAAAACCAAATTTTAGAGTGCAGAGGATTTTGTGTCTCTCTGGGTTGATCAAAAGCACTCCTGCCCTAGCTCTCTACTCATTTGATGATCCATCCACATATAATTTCCAATATGGGGCCTCTAAGTCCTTTGTTTCCTATTTTGTGGGCCTTGTGAACTCTATAATAAAATTCACTAAGGCTTGCCCCTTGATTACTGGCCTAGGCTTGTATTCAATGTTGAAATGGGCTAGCTCAATCACCCACTTGAACGAATGACCTGAGGTATCTATCTTTTGCAAAATATGCCTGAGCAGGAATTGTGTGAGCACTTTTATAGCACGTGCCTGAAAGTAAGGTCGCAGCTTCCTTGATGCTACCACAAGACAGTAGGTGAGCTTCTACATTAGTGAGTACCTTATTTCAATATCTAGCAATCTCTTGCTTACATAATAGACTAGAAACTAAGCTCCACATTCTTCTCGTACCAGTGCTGCACTAAGAGCATGTTAGGAAACCGCCAGGAAAATCATGAGCTTTTCACCTTCCCTTGGATTGGATAAAAGAGAAGCTTGGCCAATGTATTGTTTTTGTTGTTGGAAAGTGACATCACACTGTTCAGTTCACTCAAACTATTTCACCTTCTTTAGCATATTGAAAAATAGGATGCATTTATCTATCATTTTGGAGATAAATCTATTGAGTGTTGTGACCTAGCCATTGAGGCTCTGTACATCCTTGTCCTTAACTAGGAATCTCATATCAAGCAATGCCTTGATCTTTTCTAGATTCACCTTAATTCCCTTATTATTGACCATGAATCCAAGGAACTTTCCTAAAGCCACCCTAAACGACCACTTTTGTGGATTTAACTTCATTTAATACTTTTTTAGAATTTGGAACATCTTTCCTAGATCACAGACATGGTTAGTGACCTATTCAAACTTTACTGACTTGTCATCCACATAAACCTCCATTGTCTTTTCGATTTGTTCCTTAAACATCATATTCACCAATCATTGGTAGGTTGCTCTTATATTCTTTAGTCCAAAGGATATCACCTTGTAACAATACAGCCCATGATCAGTGATAAAAAAGGTGTGTTCCTCATCTTATGGGTTCATGGGAATCTGATTGTACCCTGATTAAGCATCTATGAAGCTGAGAAATGAGTGACCAGTAGTTACATCCATAAGTTTATCAATCCTTAGTAGGGGGAAGCTATCCTTTAGACATGCCTTGTGAGGCCTATAAAATCAATGGAAGCTCTCCATTTCCTATTTTTCTTTTTTTTTATAAGTGTAGGATTGGCCACTAAGGTAATAGGCTTCTCGGATGAACTTGTTAGCCAAAAGCTTATCCACTTCTTCCTTGAGAGCAATGTATTACTTAACAGTCATTGGCCTCCCCTTTTGGTGGATTGGCTTGTGATAAAGGTTAATGTTGAACTTATGCAACATGATTTTGGGGTCAATTCCCACCATATCTTCATAGTTCCAAGTGAAAACTTCTAGGTTTGCTTTAAGGAATTTGGTTAGCTAGGTTTTACATCCAGGGACAAGTTTTTTTTCCAACTTGAGGCATCTTACAACATCTACCTCATTGACCTGTACACCTTCAAGCTCCTCCATTAGCCAGTTGCTCTATTTGCATCCACCTTGCAGGGGTTGAGATCATGGTTGACCTTTGTTGTGTTCATAGCTTGTCATTTTTTATTGGAAACCACATTGACCTTCCATCTCACCCCTAGCTTGGCCGCGTCCTCATAATAGCATCAAGATATATGCTATTCACCTTGCACAATCTGATTCCATTAGGGGTCAGGAACTTGATGGTAGGCGTCCTAGTTGACATGACCATGTCTAGGTCATTCATTGTAGGTCACCCTAGTACCACATTATATGCTAAGGGGTAATCAACAATTAGAAAATCTGTCAAAATAGTGGCTTAGTGACATGAACTCTTAAGAGTGATGGGAAGTCTGATCTATCCTACTAGTATTATTACATCCCCTATAAAGCCATAAAGGGGCTCTGGGGAAGGCATTAGTTGACCTATGCTCAAACCCATCTATTCAAAACATCCCTTGTACATGACATTCATTAAGCTACCTATATCGATCATAATTCTTCATACCTTGGTATTACCAATTCTAGCTTGGATAACCAGTGAGTTGTTATGGGAAAATGTACCACTCATGCATCTTCATCTGTGAAGGTGATGCTTTCTAAGATCATTCTTACTTTCTTGGTGGGACCCTTAAATCCATTATGTCCAATGAGCAAGATGTGATTTACTTCTCGCACATAGTGTTCATGACCTGTTTGAGGTACCTGTAATATGAGGCCTACCATAATTAAGGGTGCATCCTCTTGCTTAGCAATCTAGTAGTGGTACTGCTATACTAGTTGTTGATGTTGCTGAGGTCACTATTCCATAGGGCACAACACATAGTCTCTTAAATGACCTCTCTTAATTAGGTCATTGATTACATCCTTGAGTGTACATTTTGAAATATTGTTCCCAATACTTATTTGTGTTTTTGAATATATCAGGAATCTTTATAGGGTCGGGCTTCCTGAAGTCCTCCCTATCTTTCTTCATCATGAAAATCCTTTCATGAGTATCTGATAAGATGTTGTAGCTGCCATGACGACCTTTACAATAAGATTGCTTATTTCTAGCCTTCTTTGCAACCTAATTTCTAGGGCCATCATCTTAGCTATCCTTGCTATTCTTGGTATGGTTCCTCTTTTTACTCTGGTTAGTTATTAGCCTTATCCTTGGACATTTTAAGGATAAAGGTTTCCTCCCACTTGATCTCTTTGGTAGCTTGTTCATAAAATTCACCTAGGTTCTTTATTGGAGACTTGTATATGCTCTCATATAGCTTCCCATCTTTATAGAGTCTTTCTTAGATCACTATTAAGATGCTCTCATCTGAGGGATTCTCTATGTTACTAACCTCATGTCTGAACTAGGTAATATCATCTTCCAATGATTCGTTCTTTTGTGAAAAGACTGTCATGAGTGGTAAGGTGGTGCAAGCTACCTTCTTAGTGCCTTGTATTGATTGATGAATCTCCTTTAACATTCTTTCTAACCATCAATGCTGCAAGCTTTGAGATTCCTAAACCATATTCAAGGTATGTCTCCTAGAATGGTGGGGAAGATATGACACTTGACCAAAGGATTAGTTGTCTGAAGAATCATCTGTACGTTGAATGCATCTAGGTGGTTGTATGGGTCACTTTCCTCATTGTATAGTGGGATAGTGGGAATTTTGAACTTGTAAGGGAAAGGCTCTTTCTCAATCTCCCTAGTGAATGGTATCCTCCCTTCATAACAATCTCAGTGGTCTTGAGCCTAAGGGTGTTTTACCAACTATTCTGCCCTTTCAAGTAACTCTTCTGCCATATGGTCTTAAGCCTCAAACCGATGGTTGGAAGATGGCCAACTCCTCTTTTTGTCATGGGAGTGGCGATCTGAGGTTCTACACTTTCTTTGCTTGTGACTTGGCAAGTTTTGATCCAAGACATGCCTCCGATTAGTCCTGTTTCAGACTTCAGCTCACCACAAATCCCTATGTCTTTATTGATCTCCATCATCATCTTCAGAAGCTTGATAGACCTCTGACCTTGACCAAGAGTTAGTAGAGTGAGCTAAATGGGTGTGCTGAAGTACTTATTTGGTTGGTTTCTCTTCTTGAGCTCCTTCCCATGTCTACTGGAGAGCTTCTTTCTATGCAGTACCCACAACTTACTCTTGCGAGCACTGGGCTTGTGCCTAAGTCAATGCCTTAACCACTTTAGCCAACTCTCCTACCATTTTCTCCAACGTCTCATGACGTTGATGCCATGCTTGTATTCCATCAATAATATAAAGTTCATGTGAACCCACTATAGGCATGTCAGTGGTAGCACCTATGGTAGGGATGGTGGAAGTGCCTGTTGTGAGAAGGACTAGATTTCTTTGTTGTTCCATATGATCATCTAGTTGGCCAACTACAGCATTTGAACTCCTGGTGGTTCTTCATCTAGCGATCAAAAAATAAAGAGGAATGTAGTTTAGGGCCCTCCTTCTAGTTCCAACATGTTGACAAAAGAATCTGATCAACTGAAGTCTAGAACCCTAAACTACAGATTTAATGTAAATCAAGAGAGAAAGAGAGAAAGTGAGAGAGAAAGAATAGGGAGACACCAGAAGTTTTTAATGTGGTTTGGCTAAAGTCAGTTTGACCCCTACCTTCATGGCTTTTATTACTCTTTACTGAGTATTTTGTATCTGATGATTGAATGTGTCATCTACAATGATTTCATCCCTTTTTATAATAGTTGGGGGATATAGTTTGAATGCAAATCTATAATAATAAGTATCATCACTTAGTTAGGATTACATAATAGATAATGGTCGATGGCTATAACAAACTCCCATTAAAGTAGGAAACTAAATGAATTTCCTTGGATTATTGGTTATGGATGCATGCTTTGATCTGCAAGCTGAGCCTTGTTCTCAATGTCCTTATGTGACTGTTTTGACCGGTGTTGATTGGCAATCTTGGCTCGTATTTATCGATCTGATCTCTTAGTCCAATGACCTCAATCTTAGATGAATTGGGCCTTTATTAGTTAAGCCTGTTTATTGGGCTTTTTTTGGTCCATCTATGTTATTCAAAAGATACCCATAAGCTATGTAAATGATTATGCATCCAAATAAACAGATTTAAATTGAATACAATGGAAATTGACTCTACAAGACACCAATTTTTTTTATTGAATGGAGCTTAAAACTTGCAAAAATTTTTTGTTTTCCAGATATTCAAGATAGCTCTTGTTTTCTTTCTTTTCTACTTTCCTTTTATTTTGCTCTTTTACATTTTGTTTCTTTTCAAACTCTTTTTTTATTTCACAATTTTTCTTTGATCACAATTTTGTTTTGCTCTTGTTCTTCCACAAATGTTTTCCTCACTTTCTTTTATGTTTCTTTTCACACAACACTTGCTATCTAGAAAAATTTCGGCACCTAGTTCTCACTATTAAATGGAACCAACATCAGCCCAATTTAATCACAATTGACACAAATTAATTTTTAGTTATGTGTACTCGATAGGAAGATGTTTTTTTGGCATAAAATACAATAAAAAAATGATCTTAGACAATAGCAAAAAGCTTGTAGAATTGTAGCAAAAATTTTAGCCAATTGCAAGGGAGATTGGACAACAACTAAACTGAAATAGGGGGCTACAATTTGATGATGAAAACTAATGCAAATGTTGATGGAAATGGCACCAAACAACACCAAATTGAATTGTAATTCAGTACCAAACCAAGGGACAAACAAAAGCAAAGCAAAGGAAACTTAAACTGACTCACAAATACTTGATGTGCAACTAATTAAGAAGCAAAAATTCTATAAAATTTCAGCAGAATTTTCATCCAAACAATAGTAATTTTAGTAGGGGAAATGACACAAAAAGAGCCAAAAAAAAAATTTGAACCACACAAACTTATGTTCAAATGCTTAATGGATAAAGTAAGATGCAAAAAACATTTTTGTAGAATTGCAATGTAATCATGCCCAAACAGCAAGCAATTATCCAATAGAAAATTGGACAACAACACAAGCATAATTAAGCAACAATTAGACTCAATTCAGTAAGAAAATTTAGACAACAATGGATACATAACAAGGTAGAAAAACAATAATAAAATGTACATGAAAAATAGAAAGGATTCAGCAAAAGGAATTGAAATTAAACCTAAATTTTGGAGAGTTAGAGCTCTGATACCAAACTAGTGTGATCTCCCATGGAGATGCCTATGAACCTTAATGCAATTCAATAACAAAGATAAAAGGAAAAAGAAGGGTATGCACACCATGCTCTAGAATAGGTAGAATGAGAATGGTGAGTGATGGAACTAATGCCACAAAGAGAAAAACTCTTTAATAAGTCTCTAATTCATGAAGAACCCTAAGGGAGAAACTCTCAGGAAGATGAACACTCTTCAATTTCACAAAACAAGTAATCTGAATTCTAAGGGAAATAGGCCTTCCCTCTTAGCTATTACTCACCCAAAATGGTCTGAACTTATAAACCAAATAAGCCCAACAAAAATGCCAAAAAATTCAATAAAAAAAAATAAGCCTAAGCTATTACAAAAAGGTCCAAAACTGAACAAAAAAAAAAGATGGCCTTAATTAACCCCTAAAGTGTCATTACAAATAGCCTATAAACATGTCATCATTTGTGCCCCAAAATAACAATATGTTTTTGACATGTTGGACATCAACTTGCCTACCATGTTGGACACTCCAAGTGGACACTTCATGTAGCCTAGATGGGTGACATGGCTTCAATGCATATACCTTTTGAATTTCCAAGGTCATGCTTCTCATGTGTGCTCCATATGGTGTGACATAACCCTTGAATGGCTTCCTTTATCCTTCTAGCCTTAGCTCTTGTGGCAGGTCCATCCAGAAGTTGCAAAGACTCTTGGTCATCTCTAGAATGGTCCCTTAAGCTTCCATCACATATGTTAGTCTACTTATGAATTATTGACATCTTCGTTTCTCTATAATTTAACAATTAAAGATATTTAGAATTATAACTATATCTATAAATTATTTTATAATTACAATCTTGATTATAATTAATTTATACACAATTACATTTCAAAGACATTATCCACTATAGCATAATCAAAACATATATATATATATATATAAACTCAAATGATAAAGAGACCAAAACATCATCTTTATTAAATAAGCTAAGATATATAGTTTCTATCTTGTTATCTAGAGCTAGTCACTCCTATATCTTGATGTGTTATTTCCTGCAAATGCATAGTATAGTTGTAGTAGATTCCAGCGAATATAGGTCAAATCCCAATGGGATCTTGTTATCAATTATCAGAATTTGTAATTTAAGTTGACTAAATCAAAGAAGAATATCAAAAGTAACAAGGAAACTTAATAAAATAGCAGCAAGTAAATAATAAGCAAAGTGCAATTCTAAAAGCCTAGGATTAAGGTTTCACCACACTTATGATCTTTAACAATTAATTGATATCTTTCCTATTATGATTACTTTATTAATTGAGGATGGTTTAGCCTAAATTAATTACTAGCCTTTTTCAAAGTCTAATAATAGTGCTTAAATTAACCTAATTGCCTACTTTTGTGGTTTAGATTAATTTAAACCCTTTAGGGCTTATGCAAACTGATTTAAATCCTAAAGAAACTTGCTCTACTTTCGTGATTAAAATCTTTTTATTCAACTATTAGTTTTCCAATGATAATTTTCTCCTTTTGATACTTTAACTATTGTTGAGTGAGTTTTAAAATTGAATTCGTCTCTCAAATTATGCAAGTGCATGTAGACAATTGTGTAATATAGAGTGAGTGAGTATCATCTCCACAGGGATTGAATTTCATGCAACTTAATGTAAAATTTCAATGGAGTGAA
>JANHAO010007950.1:0-19701 GCA_026873985.1 Saraca asoca | reverse complement strand
TTGTTAGATATGAAATTCTAAAGAAGGCTTAAATGATGAAGGAGAAAAAGTAAAGATAAGGCTGAAAAATCTGACACATTTATTCAGAGTTGCAATAGTCTTAAATACATAGACTTCTAAACAAGAATTCCTAAAAAATCTGCTCATGGCCCACTAAAAGACCCACTAACTACTAGAAAATAGGAAATAACAAATCACTCAGCTAATAGCAACTGAGATAACAAACTAGATAATCCTAAAGACTTGGTCAAGCAGTCCACTTCTCCTTATTTTCAACAGATACGTGAGGCACACATCAACATTCAGTTTCGTTGAATATTTCAACCACTACTGTAGTTTTCTCATATGAAGTACAATAGATTCCCGTGCTTGCTTAAAAACAACGGCATAAGGACACTTTGATGTGACAAACTTGAAGGGAGATTCATTGCCATATCTATCAAAATTGCACTACACAAATTTCATGGATCCATGCAACAAAGAAATGACTATACGGACACACATGAAATTATGTGTAGAGAAGCCATGACTCAACTTGACAATATGCAAACGTAAGTGATCTTGGCGATATATACAAATGCATGTGTAACATATGAAACTAAAGAAGTTACGTATAGGTTTTGGAAACCTCAAGATAAATTGCCAAGTCTTAATTCCAAGGCAACAATCTTTTTTAATGCCCATCACTCTCAGATTGCTCAATTGGTTTATCTCTATGTGCAGCAAAAATCTATCGATATGCCCCTTATACTTGTTTACAAAATTTAAATACTATATATAAGAGTCGTAATTGTAGTGCTAACCCATCTCACATAAGGAGGGCATTTGACACCACTCAAGAAAATAGTAAAATAGACGCAAGGTCAACTACTTTAAGCTTTTGACTTTCTCCCTTTCAGTCTTACAGTGGATTAGTAGGCTGTGTTGGAATCAATCTTTCTTCAAAGTATAGTATACTCCAATTACTGGATTTTGTTTTTTGGTTCAATATTGATAGAGCTGTCACTGCTCCATAGGTTTCTTGCATTCTACCAAATTTAGAATGGAAATTCGACTTCTAAGTAGAATGCACGAGGACCATAGTTTGGTTTGCAGATAAGATTTACTGTTGGTTCGTGGTTTGTGGATAAGTTATTTGGTAACATCAAGCAAATGCTGACATACAGTTAAAAAAATTATGTTCATATTTATTAAGAGGTTTGAAGATTTTTGAAGAATTTAGGTGCCACTTGTTTCTAGTTATTCTGGAGAGCACATGGCGAACACACCTGTTTAAGCACTTTCTCTAAGCATAATTTTTTTTCTTTGGCTTGAATAGATATATATGACAGCAACTTATCACAGTAAGGAAATTTGCATTAATTAAGACTCTATTTATTCTATCAAAAAATATTTTATGGGAAAAAATTTCATTTGGTTGTATATAATTAAAAAACTTTCATACTAGTTAGTTGTATAATGATAATAGAAAAAAATAACTTTCTTTTTAAAATAATAAATATTATTTTTTACTACATATTTTCTATATATAACAATAAATAAATAAGATATTTTTTTATTATTTTAATATTACAACATATAGAGTTTGCATATAATAATACGTAAAGAATTACAATTCTATCGACAAAAGTTATATCACAAGAATTTTTAAAATTTATTTTTCATAAAAATTACAAGTTTTTAACAAATGTCTTCAAAATATGAATTTTTTTTAAAGGATAAATCCTACCGGTTAGTTTTTTCTATGAAACATTTATTAATCATATAGATAATGAGCAAATCATGATTACATGCTGATTCTATATAGGAAAGAATCTCAGGAACAGATCTTAAACCACTCCCTACATATTCTATTTCTTTTTCTTCTTTATTTATTTTTTAATTTTTCTCCTACTGGATAGCGTGTACATCAAAGAGAATTCTGCGAAAAAGAATCAAATTTTGGATGGTTTTAGAACAATATTCTGCAAGATATTCATTTCTCAATCTGTCTTGTCCAATTTATTTTTTCTTTTCATGATAGAAATGTACTACACACACTTTCAATTACTTATCTTTTTTATTCAAATTATTATATGGCTTGTTTAATTGTTTGTGGCCTGCCTTCAGATACACTGAACTAATTGATTCTTGCTGCACAAGAATTGGGATCATTTTCAAGATATAGACCCAAGATGCGTCTCATTGGTTTGTTTTAATTGATGATTTCCAATTTTTCCAATAATTGCAAAGGTGAAAGCAGCCAGAAGGGTCTGAAGTGACAACCTCACTGACATATTTCTCATCAAACTTTGTCGCGAATCATTTACCAAATATATGTATGGTTAGTATTTGTGACAGAGAGACAGTGAAAGTTAAGGAGCTGGGTTAGCAATTGAAAAATGAGTTTGAAATATGCAATTAGGTTTGCATAGCATGTTCGATTGCCACGAACAACAAACTAGGTTATCCTTTTAGATCAAGATGCTAAATTTTCTCATGTGAGTCCTTTAAACTAGTTGTAAATGGTCTGCCTACAAATAGTAAAGAAATTTTTTTAGATCAGACTACTAGAACTTTCTGTCTAAATCTCTTAAACCAATCGTAGATGGCCTGTTTTTGATTCCTCTGAAGAAGTGGATTAGTTGAGATTACTGCAAACTGATCTTATCTAGATATCAATGGCTATCATTTAAAAAAAATGGAGAGTGCCATATTTTTTTCATGATTAAGCTTCTGCTTTTAATTACATCTTCTTCAATAATTGAATAAAAGATGATTATGACTCAGCGACCAAATTTATAGTGGCCAGGCATGTTTGAGACACTGTTTGAGATTACTACTGCAATTTCTATGTATGTATTCATTATTGAAAACCAGATGCCCTTTAAGTGTACTGTATTGAGTGAAATATGCCAGAAAAACACTTATAGAGGTGCTAAGGTGGGTCATTAGGATTAAAGCTTGAGAGTAATTTCAAATAACTTTTGCTTTCTGTGCCTTTTGAATCGATGCTCCATCGCCCAGATGTGTAATTGTAATAAGCGTGGGACAAGCAGACAATTCAAAGGGGCATTTAACTTTAGAGGGGCCATTTAAGGTCATTTCAGGATTAGGGCGCAAATTTTGTGAGTTTTCACGAAAATATAATATAAAAATTATAATTTTTTTACAGTGTATAGATTTAATTTGTGCATAATAAATATAAAAAATTACAATTTTTATTTAAAGTTGCATAAATTTTTTTAAAAAAATTATTTTTATATACAAATTACAATTTTCAGTGAAATTTACAAAATTTATAAAAAATAAATCTATGAATTTTTTTAAATAATAATCAATTATAATTCTTATTTTGTAAGTGTTACGCAAAAATTCTAATCTCACAGATATTATTAATAATTATTTTTATAATTATATATATTTGTGTCTTAAATTTAATAAATTAATTTTATATGATGAGACTTATTTAAAAGGATGTGGTCGAGTTAATTTGTCATGATTTCTATCGTTTTTTTTGTTTTTTTTTGCAGTCATCAAGAATTTTGTCCCACTTGTAGACCTAAAGCACAGCCTTTCCTAGGGTTTCTAGAAAGTTGTTTTCAGCCACTTCAGTCAGCTTGATTTTCGACCTAAATTGCAAAATTCAAGTCCCAGATCCATTTTGGGAATACCGTGATGGAGTATACCTAAGAAATTTATATGGATATGTTATTTTGTAAATTTTTCATAAAATTTCATAATTTTTTATAAAATTTTATAATGTAGAGCTTTAAATATTTTTGTATTTCAATTATGAGAGTAGTCATTAAAAAAATTTATAAAAACATAAAATCTTATGAGAAAATTATGAAATTTTACGAGAAATTTATAACTTTATACTTTAACGCTCACAACTTTTTTATAAGATTTGTATAAAAAATATATATTTTATGAAAAAGTTGTAACTGTCTCCGTAAAAACACGTAACTTTTTCTAAGTGCTGTACTGTAGCAGAATCCTACCTACCGTTCAATCTTACAATTTTTTTTTCTAAAAAATAAATTGTGTTATGTAAGTTTGTACAAGACCTTGAAACCTTTTTTTTTTCCTTAAAAAAACAATACTACTTGGCGAACTGTGAAACAAATATAAAAGATTTTGCAAAACACTAATTCTCTACATATAATTATATAATCTGGTAATTGATGTAAGTACATATATTTTATTAGTTGAAATTAAATAAATATGTGTCAACTTTCTTCCCACATTAAATTAGAATTTCTAAATCTATGTTCAAGAGAACTTAATACTTTTGTTGTATATATAATCAAGTTCACAAGGTTTTGATTAGATAAATTTGTATACATAATGCAGTAAAACTGATATCGTTTAATAAAATGAGATATTTATTTTGTAAATTTCATAAGAAGTATGATTGCTTATTTAATTTTTAATTATTGTAATTTGCTCATCAATTCATATAGGCTCAATAATTAGGTTAATAGTATTGGAATTTTGAAAGTCTTTTCTTTCTTATTTTATGTAACTATCATGTGGATTGAGATAGCATCATAAGATTTGTTAATCACTAATTAGAGTGGACCAATATTGATGACAAAGTTTACAAAGAATGTACTACTTAGGTACCAATACCTAGTAGCTTCACCAATAACTAAATCCACCAAATGTAATCTTATGTACATATTTAAATATTTGTGTTCACTAGTTTGAATATTCCAACAGCTTTAATTCACACTAAATGAAACTTTTAACCACTAAAATCAAATAAAATAACCTAAACCAAAAAATAACAAGACTAAACTTATACACTTTATGCATATTTATAATAAAGGCATGTGCCCTAAGTACAAAAATGAAACCATCCCACCATGTAACTATTAAGTATATATGGGAGACTTTTTCTCAGCTCAGATCTATCTACATGTCACAAGGAGACAGATCACAAGATAATCCACAAGTCATTATGATAACCCTCAAGTTATCAAGCTAATGATCCTATAAACATTAATCGTGTCTGTGATACTCCAAAATTTGACTGATACATATTAGTTTGGCTATCTTCAGTCTTTCTGTTAAGTAGAAACACATTCTTAACTCATGATATATACCAAATAATGAGTTAACTCTTCCTTTAAAATCATATAGCACTTGATTTTATTACACAAAGTAATATGGCACCTTATCATGTACAGATGACAACATTTATGTATTTATGTATCACTAGATTTTTTCTTCTGTACCATTATTTAATAACCTGAAATCATGCATCTACCTAACCAAGTTCCTTTAAGTTGAATTGTCATAACCATCTCGATTTCTTGTCAAAGTAAATACTCTAATTTCAAGCCATCAAATAACAGACAGTAATCACTAAGAGTATTAAGGTGACCAAAATACATCTGATCACAGAGAAAACTCACACACTTCAAGATATGAATCACCTCAAGTTATTCTCTATTTGGTCATTTATACACACGTACTATAGTATAGTTTCCCATATAAATGATTTACCCATAAAGTGAGTTGTCATCTTCCACTTAAATCATTTAACGTGAGATTCACCTAAAAGTTTCCACTTGACAAATCAAGAGAAAAACATGATCTCCTATTGGAGAAAAAATAAGTTTTAGAAACGTATGTTAGCAAATGTCATACAGAACAAGTTAATTAGCCTCACGACTAACTTGAAAGAAGAATTCACACCCAATCACATAGGTTAATATGTATTTGTGGTCAAACATGCTCAATAAATCTAATATTACCTATCTTGAATAAAGCAATAATAATACTAATTTTGGGTGACTATAAGAAACTCAAGTTGTTACAAGCTGGAAATTGTAACACTGGTCAAAATAAAGCATATTTCCTACTAGATGGCATGGTATTGTGACAAATAAACTATGCTTATTTAATTGAGTAGTTTAATCTCTATTCTTACACAAAAAATAGAGTTGGATTGTTCATGTGAGAGAATCTATCCACAACCTTTGTTCGACATACCATAATTGTTTGTTGTGAAGCAAAAATAAGAACATGCATGAAAATGAATCAAGAATATTCATCACATAGACACATAAGCAATACATCCCTTCAATTAACATAGGTACTAAACAAATGACAATGGAAAGAAAAAAAATACAAATAAGGAACTACAAACACAAAGTCCTATTGCCTAAACATGCTTGGCAAATAAGGCTGGTGGAATAGGTTTAATCAATGGATCGACCCCTATTTGACCTGTAGACATGTATTCTAAATGTACTTTCTTTTCCTTAATTGTGTCTCTTATAAAGTTATACTTAATCCTTATATGCTTGATCTTTTCGTGATACCTCAGATCCTTTATATAAGCTAATATGGCCATATTATCACAATGAATAGTGATTGGCTTATTAAAAGCCCCAACTCCTAAATTTTGAAGGAAAAGAACAAGCCATAAGGCTTCTTGCATAGCAGCTACCCCAGCTATTAACTTAGCCTCCATCGTGGACAAAGCCATGCTGGTATGCTTCTTACTACTCCAAGTGATAACTCCACTATTGAACAGAAAAATATAATCAGATGTAAATTTATACTCATCTCTATCCCCACCCTAATCAACATCAGTGTACCCTTGTAACTGTAAGTTACCACCTTGGTAATATAACTGATAATCCTTAGTACCCTTAAGATATCTAAAGACCTTTTTAACACAGTTCCGATACTATTGGCCTAGATTAGATGAATAACGAGGTAGTAAATCCATTGCTTGGCTAATATTTGACCATATATATAACATGGCATACATTAGACTTCTAATCATACTAAGGTACAAAATAGTTTTCATTTCCTCTTTCTCTTTGGGAGTGCTCAGACATATTAACCCATCAAGCTTATAGTTGTGGGCTAAAGGGGTACTTATTGCCTTAGAATTGTGTATGTTGAAATGCTCATGAATCTTACTAATGTAAGTCTCTTATGATAACACTAACAAAATCTTAGACCTATCCCTCAAAATTTTAACTCCAAGAATATAAGCAACCTCACCTAAATCCTTCATTTTAAAGGTAAAGGACAATCATTTCTTGATTGTATGTACTAATTCTAAGTCATTACTAGTTGATAAAATGTCATCCTCATAAAGTAACATTATTGCAAACTTATGCTTTGAATGTACCAAATATACACAATGGTTTTTATCTAGCATCTTGAAACCAAAATTCAAGACTGACTTATGGAACTTCAAGTACCATTGTCTTGAAACCTATATAAGACTATAAATAGACTTCTTAAGTATGCAAACTTTATTCTCATGATTCTTTTTGACAAAACCCTCTGGTTGTGCCATATAAATCTTCTTACTCAAATCACTGTTGAGAAAGGCAGTCTAAACATTCATTTGGTGCAATTCCAAATCAAGTTTAGTAATAATGGCTAGAATTAACCTAACAAAATTAAATCGTACTACAAGTGAAAAGGCATCTTTGTAATCAATCCCCTCTTCTTGAGTGTATCCCTTACTAACTAAATGTGCCTTGTACCTTTCTATGTTATCATTTGCATTCTTTTTTATTTTGAGAACCTATTTGCTCCCAATTACCTTTCAACCTTGAGAAAGATCTACTAATTTCCATACTTGATTATTATACATTAAATCCAATTTATCATTCATTGAAATTAACTAATTCTCACTATCTGGATGATCAAGAGTTTCTTTATAACTGTGTGGCTCATCATCCAAAGATGAAGCCAAGTGAGCCTCATTTTGATTCAAAATCCACCACTTAGGTGGTTTGAAATGTTGAGTGGAATAATGAAGAGGAGGAGGCTCAGTAGGGTTTTGCTCATTAACATATCCCTCACCATTAAAACTAGAATGCTCTTATTGAGGTTTGGAAACCTTATGATCATGTTGAGCAATTGTATCTTCCATAGGTTGATCAGAATCAGGTTCACCACCTTGATCGGCCACTGGTAGTTGCACTAAGCTCCCACTTGAAACAACACCACTTTTACTTGACATAGAATATCCAAAATTAGTAAATCTGTATAGGATTTGTGACTTATCAACAGTCCTATAGATGGAAACTCATTCACCAAAAAGGTAGCGTCCCTTAACTCGAATTTAACCTTTTTACCCCTTTGCTCCAAATCAATGAACACATACCCATCGAAGTGTTTAGAATAGCTCTTATTTCCTCTTACATGGCTCAAGTTTATCAAACTCATGATTTAGAGTACGGATGTAAGCTGTACAACCCCAAGGCCTGAGATTATTTGAAATAGGCTTTCATTGAGAATATGGATTGCCGTGAGTATGACATTTCCCTAAAATGAAAGATCCAAATTGGTCTCTGCCCTTATGGTCTATACCATACAAGGATAGTCTGATTTTTTCTCTCCACCATCCCATTCTATTGAGGTGTGCTAAAGATAATTAGCTACCTTTCTATCCCAATTGATGGTAAAAAGAGGTAGGGGTGAGCAGAAGTCATGCATCGATAAAAAGTCAGGTGACCTTATACCTTATAAGGCGGGGGTATGCCCCTCCTAAATGACGAGGTGCCTTTTAGGGAATAAGATCTCCCCAAAAGACAAAATCGTTCGGCCATGAGATCGACCAAAGCAGACAATACCTCATGTGGGCCAAGGAAAATCTGACCATCATCATTTGGTATCATCTGTAGGGATCTCCAATGCCTCACCAGGCACAAGCCCACCCAACTTGGGGGGCTTATATTGATGGTAAAAAGAGGTAGAGATAAGTAGAAGTCCTACATCGATGAGAAATTGGGTAATCCTGTGCCTTATAAATGACGATACGCTTTTTAGGGAACAAGATCTCCTCGAAGGACAAAATCGTTCGACCACAAGATCGGCCAAAGAGGACAATACCTCATGTGGGGTAAGGAAAATCCGACCATCTTCATTTGGTTTGGCACTGTCTGTGGGGACCTCCAATGCCTGGCCATGTACAAGCCTACCCGACTTAGAGGGTTTATGTTGATAGTAAAAAAAGATAAGGGTGAGCAGAAGTCTCATATCAATGAGAAGTGGGGTGACCTTGTGCCTTATAAGGCAGGGGTGCACCCTTCCTAAATGACGAGGCACCTTTTGGGGAACAAGATCTCCTTGAAAGACAAAATCATGTAGCCACAAGATCGGCCAAAGCAAACAATACCTCACGTGTGGCAAGAAAAATCTGACCATCATCAATTCCTTTTTCATCGTATAACCTCTTGAATTCATTGGATTAGTACTCACCATCCCTATCAGTCTTTAAGGACTTAATAGTTTGATTTAATTGGTTCTCTATTAAAGATACATAAAATCTAAAATGACTTATCACTTCACTTTTATATTTCAGAAAATCGTATGGGTATAACAAGTACAATCATCTATGAATCTCAAAAAACACCTATGACCAAGTCTTGATACCACATTTCAAGGTCCACATACATTAGAATGAATTAATTGCAACAAATAATCACATTGAAAACCTTTTCCAAATGATTTACGAGTAACTTTACCAGTGAGATAAAACTCACAAGTTGGGAGTGAGACTTTAGATAATGATCCAAGTAGGCTACTTTTGGCTAATTTATGCATTTTATTTTGGCCAATATGTCCCAACCTTGATTGCCAAACAACTTGATCATTTGATTTCATAATAAAATAATCACCCAAAGAATTACTACCATTAGTAATAGTATCTAACACCCAAAAAAAAAAAACCGTCTTTAAGAAAAGAAGTACATGACTTGATATTATTACATGAAATATCTAATACACCACTATGAAAATTTAAACTGAAACCAAAATGCATTAAACAAGTTATGGAAATCAAGTTTCTCCTTATTTCTGGTACAAATAAAACATCCACCAATACTAAATGATTTCCATTAAACAAAGGTATTTTACAAATTCCAATGCCTTCTACTTCCAAATGAGAGTTGTCACCTACAAAAACCCATTTGATTCTAATATTAAGCTTTCTATAGGCCATAACAAATCTTGATCCCGAGCTAAGTGGTCGATTGCTACTGAATCAATAACTCACAAAGGGTCAGATTCAATCATTAAAATATATGATAAAACATATGCATAAAAAGTAGAGAATATTTGTACCTTAGGGTTTTTGCACTCCCTAGCAAAATGACCCTTCAAGCCACAACTAAAGCACTTGATTTTTGCTTTGTTTTTTGTCTTCTTGAGCTTCTTATTAATTTTTGATTTCTTAGTACCCGAATTGGACTCTTCCCTGGAGAATTTTCTCTTTTTCCAACATTTATTCTTCTTTTTCTTTAATGAAAAAGATGCCTTAGCAACATATGCTTTGGATGGGTTCTTAGTGTCCATCACCTTAGCTTCTAATAAAAGATACTTGGCAATATCTTCAAAGGTCTTAATCTCTAGATTGTGGTGTAAATTGATCTTAATCAAGTGTCACTCATCATCAGGAAGGGATAGGATAACTGCTTGCACTTCTTGCTCATTAGTTAATGTATGTCCCATTCCTTTCAAACTTGAGATCATGTAAGACATCTATCAGAAGTGACAGGACATGTTATGTTCTGGCTTCTTTGAATAATTCTCAAACTTAAGGAATAAGGCCTTTATTTCTCCAAGGAAACACTTCCATACTTGGTTTTTATGGCGTCACATATTTCTTTTGCAGAATCAAGTATAGCGAAGTCAACCATCAGATCGTCGATCATTGCATTAAGCAAAGTGACCTGAGCCAAGGTGTCTTTTTTTTTCTTTTAGGTCCTTATACTCAATCTTATCCACATTCGATGCTTCTAAAGCTAACTCCGGCAGTGTAGTGGATATATCATCTCGAGTGTGACATATTCAGTGAGCAAGAATTGAATCTTTTGTTGCCATAAAGGATATTTATCATCATCAAGCTTCAGATCTTTGTTCAGCTTGGCTATAATGCATTTATGGCAGTAGCCATATTGTCTCATGCAATGTTATACCCATTAGTATATTCATTTTCATAACAAAACATAAATCACATGAATTGGTTGAAAATACTAATCTATACTTAAACAAACCAAAGATGAACATTCATAGGCTATAATTAAATCAATTTAAGCATAAATTTTATTATTCCAAATAAAATCATCTATTTTTATGCCTTAAAACAATTCAATTATAAGGAATTATTTTGTGAGCTTAAAAAAATGCAACCAAAATTTTTAAGCTTTTTTGAGTCACTTTTGAATAAAAAAAAAACTTTTAGCAATTACTATATAAAATCAGCTAACAAAAGAAAATTTCAAAATAACATATGTACTATACTGTCCAAAATATCAAGAATAACATACTCAAATTTCATGTAAATTTGAGTTATGTCTATGATCAATCTTTTGTTAGGATGGATGAAAACTAATACAATCTTCCTTTTTGGTGCCTCACGACTTCTTAGTTCTTCTTTTTTCTCATAGCCTTACACACGCAAACCAAGCCTATAGATATATAAAGCCTTATTGCAAAAAGATTAAGAATCCTTATTTTATTAAAATCTCCATTCTTTTTTTATTTATTCATCTTTTATGTAAACATAAAGGACATGTGGGCTCAATTAAAGGAACTCACCATCAAATCTCCCCCTTTCAACTAAGTGGGGCACACCGCTAAGCCTGTTTTCTTTCCACAAGTGATTAGCTTTTGTGTAAATAAGGCCTTTGTCATTATATATGAACTATTATTATCAATATAGATTTTTTCAAGTGTCAACTGCTTCATTTCTAGCGTTTCCTGTATCCATTGATGCCATACCTCATTGTGCTTTAACCTTGAATGAAGAGTTAGATTCTTATTGAGATGAATGGCACTTTGTCTATCACAATGCAAAACATGCTTCTCTTACTTCAAGCCTAACTCTTGTAAGGATTTCTACATTCACAAGAGTTATTTAAATGCTTCTATAATAGCAACATAGTCAACTTTTGTGGAAGATAATGCAACAAATTTTTGCAACTTTGATTGTTACGACAAAGCTCTCCTTGAAAAGTCATCATGTATATATAAGTAGACTTTTTTGAGTTAACATCACCAGCCATGTCTACATCTGTATAACCATCTAACATAGGCTTATTAGTACCAAAATATAAATAAACTTGATATGTACCTTTGAAATATCAGAGTATTGGTTTGACTGCTTGTTAATGTTCCTTACCAAGATTAAAGAGAAATATGCTCATAACACTAATTGTATGGGTGATATCTAGCCTTCTATACACCATGACATACATCACACTGCCAACTATAAATGCATAAGGAATTATACTCATCTCTTCTTTTTCTATCTTACTTAAAGAGTACTGCTGTGAACTTAGCTTAAAGTGGCCTGCAAGTAGAGTATTAATAAGTTTGGACTTGCTGATGTTAAACCTCTATAATACCTTCTCAATGTATCTTTTATGAAATAATCAAAATTTACCATTCTTCTTGTCATGAGAAATTCTTATGCCAACGATCTATTTTGCTTGTTCCAAGTCTTTTATAGCCAAAGACTTGCTCAAATCTCTTTTCAAGTTATTAATTTTATTGATATCATGACTAACAACTAACATGTCATCCATATATAACAAGAGAATAATAAAATCATCATAAGATAATTTCTTCATAATTATACAATGATTAGAAGTGGTTTTACTAAAATCATGATCCATCATGAATGAATCAAATTTCTTATACCACTACCTTGGTGTTTGTTTAAATCCATACAAGCTCTTTTTCAACTTGTATACTAGATGCTTTTTGCATTTGACTCTAAAACCCTCCGATTGTTCCATTTAAATTTCCTCTACCAAATCACTATGAAGAAATGCAGTCTTCACATTAAGTTGCTCAACTTCTAAATCCAGACTAACCGCTAACCCAAGCACAACTTTAATAAAGAACATTTTAACCATTGGTAAGAGTATTTCTTTAAAGTTAATCCCCTTCTTTTAATTGAAGCCTTTCATAATCAACCTTGTCTTATACCTTAGCTATAAGATACTCTCATCTGATTTTATCTTGAACACTCACTTGTTCTTGAGTATTGTTTTACCCTTAGACAATTTCACTAATTCATATGTCTTATTCTTATGTAAGGAACTCAATTCATCTTACATAGCTTGTAGTCACTTTTTTCTATGCTTATTAGACATAACTTCTTCATATCTCTCAGGCTCTCTCCTATCAGTGAAAATCATATATTCATCAGGTGGATATTTTGGAAAGAATGATACTCTCTAGTAGATCTTCTCAATTAAGGTTTAAAAGGATGTTTAGGTAAAACTGGATCAATAGGCACCTTAGGCTGAGGTGTAGTATCATCAACCTCTGTATCTCCCCCATGATCATCAATAACCATGGTAGGAGGTTCTGGACTCAAATACATATAATAAATGTCTACTAGTTTTGAACGACGCTCTCTAGTACATCTTCTCAATTAAGGTTTAAAAGGATGCTTAGGTAAAATTGGATCAATAGGCACCTTAGGCTAAGATGTAGTATCATCAACCTCTACATTTCCCCTATGATCATTAATAACCATGGTAGGAGGTTCAGGACTCAAATCCACATAACAAATGTCTACTAGCTTTGGCTTCTCAGTGTTGTCTAGATCTTCAATAGTTTAGTATTTAAAGAATACCATATCTCAGCTTCTAATAACTTTCAAAGAATACCATTTGATCTTTAATTTTTAGAACATAAGCCTAAACTTTCCTAGAATGATCATAAATAAATGTAACAAAATATACAGCACCACAAAGAGTTCTTGAATTCATAAAACACACAACAGTATAAATCAAATAAAAAATATTTAATTTCCTATGTGAAGGAGATTTAAAAAATGAAACTCCATGTTGTTTACTAGTTAAACAATGAGTACAATTCTTTAAAAACATACCTCTCATGGGAAGGGAGTTTTGCTTTGTTAGTACATCACGTCCTTTCCCACTTAAGTGGCCTAGGTGCATATGCCATAACACATAAGAGTCTTCAATGGGATCCACCTTTTCTTTACACAATATTATTGTTGTTCAATAAAGATAACTAATATTTTCACCTTTTGGCATAACTAAACCCTTTGGTAAGCTTCTATCTACTTTTACCATAGTAGCTTTCAAAACCTCGTATCATCAAGTGCTCCAGCAGAGAGCAAATTGAGGTGGATATCAGGAAGAACATATTTAACATTCTTTAATAGCAATTTGTATTTGGTATTAGTTTCCAGGCTGATATCTCCAATACTAATGATCTTGCATGAACATTGATTTCCCAATCTAACTATTCCATATTTGCAAGAAGAATAAGATGTAAAGAGACCTTTATAAAGAGTAATGTGGTAAGGAGCTCCTAAATCAACAACCCAAGTAGAGTCTTCACATATAGGATTCAAAAACTCATTATAATGAGCAACCACAACCTCTCCATCAGATACAACAGTAGTAGTAGCTTTATTTTCTTTTTTGTCTTCACTTATTTTCCTTGATTTATCTCTTTTTAATTGTTGTCAATTCTTCTTAATATGGTCTATTCTTCTATAATGGAAACACTTTACGTCTTTTTTATTTTTAGACTGTGATCTTCTTCTGAATTTTCCATGATCATCAGAATTTTTATGTTAATTTCTCCCACGTGCATCTCCATCAACTAGTGAATCTGAATAATTCGAAGACCCATGTTCTTTCCTTCTTGTTTCTTCATTCAGCATATTGTCTTTCACCATCGTCAATGTCACCTTCGCATTTAGAGTAGAATTACTCAAAGACACAATGAGAGTTTTTCAACTATTAGATAAGGAACTAAGCAATAACAGTGCTTGCATCTCATCATCCAAAATTATACTCATAATGGTTAGCTGATTCATTATACCTTGAAAGTTGTTCAGTCATCGAACACCCTTCTTTATATTTCATATTCACCAGCTTCCAAATTAAAGAGGCTTTATTCTGTGTAGTCTTACGCTCATGCAGAATAGCTAATTTAGTCCATAATTCATGAGTATCAATCTTAATAGACATATGATGGAATACGCAACTGTCTATCTACTGCCTAATCAAACCTATAATCTTCATGTTTATGTTATTCCGATTCTAATAAGTTTTCTCAACAGGTTTAATACCTCTAGTTTCAATGAGATCAAACAAATCTTTGCAATATAATAAATTTTCCATTCTAGGTTTCTAATACGAATAATTTGAAGAATTTAATTTAATCATCATGCATCCTAAATTTTCCTTCATTTAATCACACATAGTAAAACAACAACTAAGCTCCAAATATCACTTGTTTAGAAAAATACTAGAATATGTCACAACCAAAAATATTAAATTATCCAAATTAACTTTTTCTATCCCATGTAATTGAATAGATCTAACGCAAAAATTAACTATAAAAAAATAAATTAGAAAATTAGTAATTTTTAACGTAAAAAATCCCTCAATGTGAAACACTCAATTTTGATTTCTTAATATTTCAATTAACTTAATTTTAGTCCTTACATTAAATTATTATTCAATCATTAAAGTTAGATAAAATACTGTATCTATTATGATACACCTTTAAATTTTGATTTACATATACACATAAATTATTAACTTTTTTTTCCTCTAAATCAATTTATATTTTAGTTTACGTATATCTAAATTAGAGGATAAAAAATGTATCATATTTAATAAAATTATCTTTCTTAACTTATATGTTTTTCTATTAACAAAGAATGAAAATTAAATTGATTAAAATTAAACAATTTTAATTAAAGAGATAAAAATACACAATTTATTTGAACAGATTAAAGTTGCATTTAAACCCAAAAGAAATGTGAGGATTGCTCGAAATCATGAGCCACATGACAGAATTGAATCACAAATTATGTTGTGGAGAGAAAAAAATTAATTTTGACATCTGACTGATTAGACCCACTTGACATTAAGCGACCCATGAAAAATAAAGAAACAAAAACCTTTATGAAAAGCTACACTTCAAGGTTTAGTGACGCTCAAAGATTAAATTTGAAAATGGACGTAAGGCATTAAAATTTCCCATCACGTTTAAAATTGGGTCAAAACAATGAACCTGCAGCTTGCTAGTGCTCTTGATAAATCGTCCACTGACCCAAAATCAATGAAAGATAAATTCTACTTTCAACCATAGTCAACAAAAGTAGATTATGTGGCTTCAATTAACAGTCATGTCTTAATTAGATTTTTGTTATGAAATTAATTATGACTTTAAATTTTTTTCATATTTCAATAGATATGTTCTTAAATTTAAGAAGTCTGATATCATCATAGATAATAGTAATCAAATCGTGATCAAAATTATTGATTTTAAAAAAAAAATAGCCACTAAAATTCATGCCAATAATAATATCTGAATTCATGAATGCCTTAGCCTGACATCATCCAATCACTACAATTTACAAAGAATTGACAAGTCAAGAAAAGCATGACAAAATCGATAACTAAAGCTATGGAGATTCTGCTGAACTTTAAACTGCAAATTCACGGCTTTACTACATGTGATATTAGCACAATACGGCATATGGTTTTGGTGCTTCATTTTATTGTTTCATAGTCTACAGGATATATTCTCCGAAATTTGCCAGAACCCAGTTTTCTTATTCCTTACACTTCTGGTGGAATTGAAACTGAAGTAATGAACTTTAGTTTGAATGTTGATGACAACTCCAAATCTGAGTTTGGTCATCTCAGAATCAGTCCTCATTTACGATGTAGATGTTTGTTCATACACAATAACCTATATCAGCAAGATTCTTACATTAGAATAAGCGACTGTGGTCCTATATATATTATATATTCCTTTCATGTAAATCTGCTTTTGCATGTAGTGACTTATCACTTAAATCCATTATCCAGTGAGGGATGATAAAAAGCAATGTAAATCACATGGTGCATTGAATGAGATATTTCGACCTCAAAAATTCTTTCGTAGAAAAGTTCTTTTTTTATTCTAAGAGTAAGAAAATATATATAATCAAGTATAAAAGTGATTTATAAAATAAAATTATAATAAAATTATGATTACGAAATACTTCCCAGAAATAATATTGATAAAATCATACATTTGAGTATTCCTGCATGGATTGGCTGTTGGAAGCGGACATGTTAATGTCAGAATCATTTCTTTTTGAAAATGGAAAGCACAAAAATTATTTTCAATGTAAATTTTGGGAAGGAAGAAGATTTATACTTCTTGACATGGCTTGGTAATAAAAAATGTACTTTTATATCTTTGTATTTTAATAAATAATTAATTATTTTTAAAACATATATTTGTCAAATACAATTATATCTCAAGTTAATTTAATTTTCCTAATTACAAATTTTTGTGAGGCCCTCATTATTGTAATGCGGAAAAAGGGTTATATTTTTTTCGTTTTAATGGAGAACATGGCATGTCTTTTGTAGGTGGACATGAAATTGGGTAGAGTCATTGATATGTTCCTGTTTTAACCCATCGACATCTTTAATTTAGTGACATCTATTTTTATGGCTTCTAAAAATAAATTAAATTTCTTTAAATTCTTTTATGATAATAAAAACATCTAATCTGATTATTGGACGACTCAGAAATTAAGAATATAAAATTAAAGTAAAGTATCATTTGAATTAAAGACACATGATAAATTTTTCCATATTTATACGGCATCATAATGCTTTGACATATGGTTGACAAAATTGCTAAATCCACCCTATTTACCATCACCACTATGGCACTTGTGGTGTTCATAAAATGGAAGCTAGTGCTTTGGCCACAATGGGTTTGCTTCATTAACGTTAATTAAAGCCATGAAATCCCATATATATCATGAGAGCATAATTTAATAGTTGACCTAGCAAGCTAAGCTTTGTTTAATTATTTGTTTTATTGTGGTGGGGTTGATCATATGAATTTGAATTAATTAGCTTTAAGCAAATATTCTCCTCCACCAATAAATATGTAGTTATATGGCTAACAACTTACAAAGAAAAAAAGCGCAATCTTAGACAAGCCACATCATTAAGATCACAACGTTTTAATTACCTGCTTTAATTACTTTCAGAGTGGGAGAAGGTTTTTTAGGTTCAATAGGTAGCCTTTTTCATATTCTATGGCAAGATCCGACTTATACGAGCTAAGTCGACTAGAGGTCCAAAAAAAAAAAAAAAATTGGTGATTTGCAATATTGCATAATTAAAGTTATAGACTTAGAGCATATCCAGTGTAACTTATTTGAGTTGTTTAATTCCTCTTTTCATGAATCCTATTATATTACATCATTACTTTTTATTTTATATTATTTTAAATAATTCTCCACTCCAATGGTATAATTCTAAAAAATTTATCAAATGAGTCCTACAAGTGACCTCACATCTTTATACTTTATTTATATTTATTTTTATTTTAACTTAAGATATTAACTCATTCGTATTTTAATTTTGAGACAATAAATACGTAAAAAAAATTAATTAAATACATCTTTAAATTTATTTTTTTAAAATTTAATTTGGTTAAAATTCTATTTCAGGAAGTTAATTAAAGGCACAATTTTAACTTTTTTTTCTTAATTAGAGTTTCATTTTGATGTAATAACCCACTATATATTTTAATACAAAAATTCTATTTCAAAAAATAAAAAAATTATTTCACAAAGTTAATTAGGAAATAATTTAACTTTTATTGTATTAATTAGAGTTTCATTTTAAAGCAATGATCATATATGTATTTTAATAAATAAATTAAAACATTGATATACAGAAACAGAGAAAATCTATAAATGACATCATTTTTCGTTCACTTTCACTCTCTTCATCTGCAGAAATAGAGAAGGCCAATAGACATCATTTTATTCACTTTTTTTTTTCAGCTTCTTAATATCAACTTGATGTCTTTTTTTTGCTCAATTTGTGCTTGGGGAGAAGAAGGGCTACGGCTATGGTGGCTTGCGAGCTTAGATGAATTAAAGAGTATGGTTTCGGTTACGGCCAACGTCATTAATGACGAAAGCAGAGGAGGAAGTAGTAGAGTTTCTGTTGAGGAATTAGTATTTTATATTTAAGAAATTGTTATTTGTATAAGTAACTCTAATTATATGTAGATGTCAACTGGAATTATTCCATTGATAATACTCTTGCTGGTTCGATTTTTAAGTCTAAGAATGACCTGAGCAACTTCCACATATGTTGTTACGGTCATGAGTCAGAAAGCCAGATTCATTGTCTCAGGATCTTAAGATCTTCCGTATCTCAATGGCAGGCCCTGAAAGATAACTTTAGGCCGGCGCCATACATATCTAAAAACATATTAAAGAAATCATAATTTTTTTTTAGCAAAAACTATGAGGTTTTACAAAATGATTCGTTGAGTTCTTTCTAAGGTCCTCAAATGATATATCTTGCACAAGTTGTGACATATGTCAAAAGCTACATTTCAATATTTAATATGACAATTCAAAAGTTATTCAACGTTTCCAAACATGCCTGTCTTTTAGAGTACATATATATTAGACTATCCCCATTGCAAGTTCCTTAAGGGAGTTGCTTAAGTGTTATTTATTAATTTTTTACTGGGTCCCACACTACCACATCATTTTGCATTCCTTTAAGCAACTCAAGTAATTTTATCCCACAATGGTGCAACTCTAACAAGTTTCTTAAATGGGTCCCATAATTTATCTCACTTCTTTTAACTTATCTCACAACTGGACCCACTTTTTTCTTAAGATGCAGT
>JANHAO010007949.1:0-19701 GCA_026873985.1 Saraca asoca | reverse complement strand
TACTGATGTAATAGATTTACTGCATGTGTAATTACTATTGTAGCCTCCTCTCCTCTATAAATATGAGGAAGGAGCCCCTCTGTAAGAGAGAGCTCATTCAACCATACCGAAACTCTGCAAAAATAGAGATAGAGCATTGTACACTGTAGAAACAATATATCCATAACATGTTACTCTGGACGTAGGGTCCGGTGATATCCGAATATGGCCGAACCACGTTAAATCTTGTGCTTCTTTCACTGCTCTTCCTTCCTTCTCCTTTGATTGTTTTCTAGTTTTACCGTACTCGAATCGGTTATAGGTCAGGGATCCCGAAGAATCCCCAGTTGGCTGGAGTTTGGGTCATTACCAAAATCTGACGTCAACATTTTGGCATCGTCTGTGGAGATCTCACCTATTCTAGTTCATTTCCGCTGCAATAGCCAAGGGAAGAGTCACCAGAGCCTCAAATGCACAACCTCATCCTCCAGATGGCCATGTTTCGACAACGGACTCATCATCTACTCCTATCATCAGAGCAACTACTGGTATTCCTCTAGCCAGTTTAGCACAATCAATCCTCGTCGCCAACAGTGTTGATGAACCATAGACCTGGCTTCAATGCCAGGAGAAACTTGAATACATGATAGAAGAGCTGGCTAAAACAGTCATGATGCTGGTGTAAGCATGAGCCCAGAATGTGCAAGGATGGATTGAAGCCACCGTTCCTAAGGTTGAATGTTTCAATGAGACCAACCAAGAGCAGACTTCCCATCACCATCCACATGGTTGAAACGGTGAACTAAACCACCAAGTCTTTAGCCAGAGACTGGGGGGCTTGGATGTTTTGATAGAAGACCTCCTTTAGAGGGTCAGGCATCTGGAGGAGCATCCTCAGAGTTAGAATGACCAAGGTCGCTTTGGGAAGAAAACCCCTTTCTCTAGAGAGATCATGGAGGAAACCCTTCTGTGCAAGCTTAAAGTTCTGACTATCCCGCTGTATGACGGAGACAGCAACCCACATAACCATCTGGACTTGTTCAACATCTAGATGGATCTACAAGCCTATAGCCCATCCATCAGATGCCGTGTTCTCCCCACCACCTTAGGTGAAGTCCCCCGAATGTGGTTCAGGAGCCTCCTAGCTCACAGCATAAGTAGTTAGGAAAATTACCAAGAAAGGTTTATTAATCAATACCAAGCGCTGCAGAGGTAGCTCGCGCCCTTGTGCCACCTTGCTATGATCTTCTAGGGTAAGCAGGAAGCATTGAAAGATTACCTTGCTCGCTTTAGGTGCGAAGTCAATAATGTTGAGAAACCCTTATATAAGGCTATTCTGGCTGTCATCTCAACGAGACTCCGTAGGGATGGGAAGCTGTTCAAAAGCTTGTACAAGTCCCCAGTTCATAACCTAGGTGAGTTCTATGAGTGGGTCACGAAACAAGTTAGGTGGGATGATACTTTCGGCTCACAGAGAATCGAAACAAGTGGTTCAGCTCCGAACAAGAAAAGAAATAATCGTGGAACCCAAAATGGTAACCTTAAATGCCAGCTCGCTAAAAGGAGCAATGACGAATGACCTTTACCCCAAGCTCGCCACAGCACTTATAGCATCTTGTCAGACACTCAGGATAAGATCTTTGCAATGGAAAGGGACAAGGAAGACTTCAGAAAGCCTCCATCCTTGAAGACTCCCGGCAAGTCCAAACTCAATCAGGAAAAATTCTGTGTATATCACAACGAATTTGGGCACATCACTTCAGAGTGTTGGGCACTAAGGGACGCTATCGAAGATCTCATTAAAAAAGGCCGATTATGTGATTATGTTGTGCGACCCTCCAGGCAATAGTATGGATCATCCCAACGGGACGTCGAGCAAGAGCAATCTCTTACTAACAGGATGATTTTTTAAACTCTTGTATTTATTTGTAAATTGTATGGACATTTTGAATACAACTACTGATATTAAGTTTTCTTCTAACAATGCAAACAACATCCATAGTTTGTATGTGATCAACATCTCGTAAACCTTATGAAAGACTTTACACTTCATGTTGACTGTGATGATTGATCCAATTGAGGTCCCCTAGAGCTCAATTCAAAGAAGAATTGATGAACACTTAACCAATTGAGCTACGAGCTCACTGAGGCATGGAGATGCTCAAAACAAACTCAGTTAACCAGTTAAGCTACGGGCTCATTGAGGTGTGGAGATGCTCAAAACAAACTCACTTAACCAGTTGAGCTACGGGCTCACTGAGACGTGGAGACGCTCAAAACAAACTTGTTTATGCCAATACAGCTGCATGCCCACTGATGAGGTGTAGAGATACTAAAAAACACTCACTTATTTGGGCACAAGATAACCCCGACCACAAGATCAGTCACCCCTTTTATTTGGGCATAAGATCACCCCGATCATAAGATCAGTCATCCCTTTTATTTAGGCACAAGATCACCCCGACCACAAGATCAGTCACCCATTAAGTCATAGCTCTCATGCACACTTATCTATTTGGCCATGAGATCAGCTCAAGCATGAGATCGCTCACCCATTAAGTCACAGCTCTCATGCACACTTGTCTATTTGGCCACGAGATCGACCCAAGCACGAGATTGCTCACCCATTAAGTCATAGCTCTTATGCTCACTTATCTATTTAGCCATGAGATCGGCCTGAGCACAAGATCGCTCACTTGTTAACTTCGCAGATTCCACGTGAACTTATTTTATTCTTTAATGATTTTCACACTAATATGTTCATTTATTTGGCCACAGGATTGGCTCGAGCACGGCATCGCTCTGATTCACAACTCACACTATCTTCTTCCAGTGCACAATCAATGGCAGTGTTGCATCCCTTCGCACTTGACCACCTGCTTCTCCTGAAAAAAGCTAACTAGAGCCCCAGGAGCGTGGCCGGCCAAGTAAATCCCTCACGGTGGAGCCGAGAGGGCGTAGTTTGGGATCCATATGAGATCCTTCCATCTTACCAAAGGATCTAGAACCATTCTCCTAACCATCGTCATTAACAAGCCTTGAAAAAGGCTATGTTGACTCAACAATAGCTACTGGACACGTGCTATCAAAAACATAGTCTGGAGTAGATGAAATGACAGTCTCAGGAAAAGACTTTAGCTAATCTAAAATTGAAGAGTCTCAACTCCCAGCCCACAGAGCGAGCTGCAAATTTGGGGGCTTATGTTATATGTGAAAATTGGCTAGAGCCAAGAGCGCTCGTGAGAAAACTGAGACCAGTGAGAGGATTAGCTCGAGCAACGCACAGGGTCATTTTGTCGCATCGCGAAGTGACTTCATTGACCCTGACTCGTGCCCAAGGGCACGGGTTCAAACTCGCTATTCCTAAGGTCGGGCAAGTGACCTGACGAAGTATAGCCAACAACTAAGGGCTCGCCAAATAGAAGGGTTAAATCATGTCTTGCCTCAATGGACAAATGGGGCCCCACCTGCAAAAGATGGCCTGTAGCAGCAGAAAGTGAAAATCTAGTCTACATCTTCTATCTTGTACAATAAATACTGATGTAATAGATTTACTACATGTGTAATTACTATTGTAGCCTCATCTCCTCTATAAATATAAAAAAGGAGCCCCTCTGTAAGAGAGACCTCATTTGACCATACCAAAACTCTGCAAAAATAGAGATAGAGCATTGTACACTATAGAAACAATACATCATTAACATGTTACCGTGGACGTAGGGTTCGGTGATATCCGGATTTGGCCAAACCACGTTAAATCTTATGCTCCCTGCCCTGCTCTTCCTTCCTTCTCTTTTGATTGTTTTCCAGTTTTATCGTACTCGAACCAGTTATAGGTCAGGGATCCTGAAGAATCCCCAGTTGACAGGAATTTGGATCATTACCAAAATCCGACGTCAATAACAAATTTGTTATATCATTTAATATATGCTTTTGTAGCCTCCAATTTCTACAAGAATATAATCTAAAATGATTTGTGGTTAAGAATATATTTTTGGTGTCGTGGTTGCGGGGTGTTATAAATTGATTTTATTTGTTGAAAATTTGCATCCTCCTTTACCATTATAAACACCCAAATTTTGCTGAGATGAGTTTGGTCATCTTGTTCTTGCTTAGATTTTTGGACACGCAATATAAAGATATTCTACACAAGTTGCATTTTATTGTTTTGTTGTATAACATCTTCAATACATTTTGCATTTTTTTTCATAATATTTTTTTTTTGGCAAAACTCTAATTTTTTGTTTGATGCATGAAAGAGTTATACAAATAATTGTCTTTATTCTTGTTCTACATTGTGTTTGCTATTTTTCCATAAGAAGGATGGCATATGTTACAGAAGGTAGCTATGATGGATCAACAAATTTATGTAAATTCATTATATTTATCAAAATCGAACATGTAAAGGAAGGATAGTAATGAATGATGGAAGAAATAGAATTAGCTCATTAACTATACTTGTAGAAATATTTTATTTGTCTCTTCAATGAATTAATAACTTTGTTGTTTCATAAAAAGTGAGAGGATGGTTAATTTGTCTAAATCTACTTGAATTTTTACTTCTATAATTATGTTGAGTTCCTCAAAATAAATGATAGGTGTTTTTCTTCAAAAAAAAAGAAGTTGAAGCCTTTATTCATGGCCACAACTAGTAGGAAATAATAAGATAGTTACGATCCTAGGTATGGATTGGTTTTCTTAATACCATGCATGCATGAATTGTTTGGATAAGATAGTTATAATCTATGTGGACGAATATTCTCCTTTAGTGTTTCAAGAAGAATGGGTAGTTGGGATAGCTAATTTAATTTCTAGTGTACAAGCTTGTAAGTTGCTAAAAAGGGGTGTATAACTTATTTAGCTGTAGTGAAAGGCTTGGAGCAATTTGTCCCAAGTTCGAGTGAGGTCTCGGTAATACGTGAATTTCTCAATGTGTTTCCTGATAATTTACTTGAATTACCATTGGATAGGGAAATCGAGTTTACGATTGATCTAGTACTTGGCATAGAATCTATTTCCATCCCTCCTTACAGTATGGCACCGATGGAATTGAAAGAGTTGAAAACTCATCTACAAGAATTGATTAACAAAGGTTTCATTCACCTGAGTACTTTGTCGTGGGGAGTGCCCATGCTCTTTGTTTAAAGGAATGATGATATAAAGAGAATATAGAGAGAAAAATTAGAAAAAAAAATGAGAATGAAATGTGAGATTATATACTAATTTTGGATTTGGATCTTCTTATAACATAAATGCAAACTTATCTAAAGAAGAAAACTACAACACACAATCTTAATTAAAAAGGGAAAAAGATTGAATAAAAATGGAAGTATTTCTCATAATAGTAGAAATTATCATTTTAACTTCTTGAGAAACAACACAGGAAATTAAATTAGAATGACTGATTAGAACTATAGAGTACTAAGTTCAAAAAAATTAAAATGTCTACATTACATTTATGAATGAATGAAATTCCTCATCCAATGAAATTGAAGGAAAGAAGGATCTTCCCAATGATCATTAAAATAAAAGTGACTATCACCATTGTTAAGATTTCAAGTAAATGGCTATTTATTCCTCATCTAACTCTCATTGGCTTCTAAAGATGGGGCAAGGAATAGTTGAATTGGGAAGTGGAATTCTTGAATAGTGCGATTGGTGAGCATCCTAAATGGACTAAAAACAAAGCCTACTAATCAACCAATCAATCAAATAAAAATATAAAATTATTTATGTTTTATTTTAATTTTAATTTAATTGTTAGTCACTTTATATATTTTTATATAGAGTGAAACTCATATACTTTGTATTTGTAGTACTTGGAAACTAAAGTTCACTTGTCAATTTAAAACATAAAGCTACTAACTCTCAAGCATTGTTAACTTTCTTTAAAAGGTTGACATATTATAATACCCCAAAATTTCAAAAAAAAAAATTGATAATGAAATGGCTTTTCAAATAATCCGAAAAGGTAGATTTGAAAATTTTGGGAATTTCAAAATTGTAAATTTTGAGATACAAGATGTTCAAATATAATAAAAATAAATTACATGAATTTTAGAAATCTTTAGAAAATTAAAATTTCCATTTCGAATACTTATAGAATAAAATCCGTGTTTTCAGGATTTAATTTTCGGAAAACTTTGAAGAAATTGAAACTAAGGCTATAGGTACCCAACGAATGCAAAATTATAGTTGTTACAAAGGTAATAATGTAATTAAATTGTGTTAAAATTTCATAACCACTGATGATTGGTGAATATGTTAAATTCGGACTCAAAATTGAGGGAATTGGTAAAATCATTAAAGGAAAAGTTAGAAAGCTTGTCAAGGAAGAAATCAAAAGCAAAAGTTGACTAACATTTTCCCATTTTGCTTTGGCTTAATTACATTTTTAGTCTTCCTAATATATAAATTGATTATTGTTATATGGATTTCCCAAAAGTGTGTTTTGGATTGGTTAAGGTCTGTTTGGGGGCCCAGTTGGTCTAGTAGAAGTCCAAATATCGGATGTCACCGAGCGAGAACCCAGGATCATCAAGGATGAGTTGGAGATATCTCGCATTCCCTTAAGCAAAAGAACACATCTCGCTAAGGGATCCCCTAACCCCTCAGCGAGAAGCCCATGGCCATCAGAGGGGGCGATCAGACGCAGGTGACAAGGTCAGTCAGAACTATCATCTCGCTCAGCTCCTAACTCATCCACTTACAACGGTGGCCTATACAAAGCACAGTCAAAAACCTGATGCACCTATTCCTTGTTAACAGCTTACCCTCCAAACTTACATATCAGCCTCCCAAAAATTCGACAATGATTTGCTCAGCATTAATTATTCGGCACCAAGCATTAAATGCTTGGAACGGCAAAAGTAATCATTTCACAATTTACAAAATTATGTTTGTAACCCTTCTCCCTTTTATATATAGGAGGAGGAGGCCACCATGTAGAGGAGAGGAAAAAAAACATGCGTGAACTCTGCCAAAATAGGGAGTGAATATTATTCATTGAGAGGAGACTCCATTATTGTATGCACACTTTGTATAATTAACCTCCTAGAGACATATAAAATATCAACGTGGACATAGGGGCCAAACTGGCTTTAACCGAACCAGGATAAACTCCTGGTGTCGTTGTCTCTTCTTCTTTCCCGCCATCTTCCTTTTACTTTTTCTACTGTATCAAGTTTGCAATCAGGGATAACACTGAACTCAATTAGTTGACCGAATTTTGGTGTCAACATTTTGGCACTAGAAGGAGCGCCCTTACTACGTACTCTTTATTTTCGCTCTCTGATAAACTGATTTGAGCACCATGGTGAGAAGAAAGGTTACTAGAAGTGTAGGAATCCCAACTGGCCATCCCAAACGTCAGACATAACAATGGAATGCAATCGTCCCCACGACAGGTGTCGACACCTGTGTAGCTTCCTCTACTTAACACCAACCCATGACCCACGAGGCTGGTGAGATTCAGGCTTAGCGACAGTGCCAAGAAGCGCTAGAAAATATGATGAAGGAACTAGCCGATATGGTCAGAATATTGGCTCAAACGCGTGCCCAAGGTGCACAAAGACAGGATGAAGTGATCATACCTGGGGGTGAATGTCATCAGCCAAGACCCCAACATGAAGAACAAGTTAAGGTCGAGCACTGCCAAACCGACTCATTACACTCTTCTAACTTGTGACAAAGGTCTGAGAACCATCGGGATCATGAGGATGAGAAAGACAACTCCTAATGTGAGAGCTCACACAACTCGCATGAAATCAACAGCGAGCAAGAGACCTATCACTACTCGTCTGATAATGGGTATGATAAGAAGCATAAAACTTCAGACTGACATTCTCATAGCAGACAAGAAGAGAGGAGTAGAAAGACCTCCAGCCAACGGTCCAAGTCTCGAGACCTTGTGGTCGAAGAACTGCTCTAGAGGATGGAACAACTGGAGCAAAATTCTGCATCCCAGGGGAACTGAGAATCACATGAAGAAAGGACTCCACTCTCTTACTAGATTGAGACAGAGCCACTTCCCTGTTGGTTCAAAATTCTAAGCATTCCTCTCTATAATGGGGATAGCGACCCTTATAGCCACCTGGATACCTTTAACATCCAGATGGACTTGCAAACATCCAACCCACTAGTAAAATGCCAAGTCTTTCTGGAAACACTCGGAGAGGTACCATGGGCATGGTTTAGAATCCTCCCAACCCGTAGCATAAGGAGCTAGGAGGAGTGCCAAAACAAGTTCCTCAATCAGTATAAAGCACTGAAAAGTTAGCTCACCCCCTCCTGCCATTTGGCCACATTCTTTCAATAAAAGGATGAACCTCTGAAGGACTACATCATTAGGTTTCAACAAGAAATCAGCAATGTTGACAATCCCTCTGACGAGAGCATCCTTACAGCAATATCAGCTAGACTCCGGAAGGATGGGAAATTATATGAGGACATATACAAGTTCCCTGTCAAAAGCCACAGTGAATTTTATAAATGAGCCACCAAGAAGATCCGATGGGAGGAAACTTTTGGCTCGAAGAAGCTGAATAAGAAAGAGAAAGTGAGCAACTCCAACTAAGGTAGGAAATAAAACGGAGGCAAGAATAGCAAGGATAGCTAGAAGGAGGGTTCTGAAGACTAAAATGCAAAGAAAGCCTGAGGTGAACAATCTCCGTACCAATGCTGATACAATACTTACACCATCATATTGGACGCGTCAGACAAAATCTATGCGACCAAGAGGGATAATGAAGATTTTGGCAGACTTAGGCTGATGAAGACCCCCATCGAAAAGAGGAACCGCAACAAATTTTGTACCTATCACAATGAGGTCGGGCACAACACATCGGTCTGTTGGGCGTTAAAACACGCCATCAAAAACCTCATTAAAAGGGGCCGCCTGAGAGACTACGTGGTGAGATCTCAAGGCCAACGACCCCCACGTCCTCATCAACCTACGCTGCAATGCCACCAGACTCTTGAGCATGAGGAAACACCATCCATAAGGACTATTTTAACCATACATGATGGGTCTCATATAGCCGGCACCTCAAACCGATTGCATAATCGCTATGTATGAGTGGCGGGTCGCATCCTTTTGACAAGTCATGTGGAATACGAGAGACTCGCCAAGAAAGTTAGGATATCCCCTAAAAGCATTTCCTTCATGGAAAAGGACACTCAAGGGGTCTATTATCCCCACAACGACGCCATAGTCATTCGGGCAAAAATTGGCAATGTCGACGTAAGGAGGATCATGGTGGACACCAGGAGCTCTGTGAATGTGATGTACAAAGGGTGCTTCGATCAGATAGGAGTGAACGAGGATTAGCTAGACCCATCACCTGAGCCCCTCGATGGCTTCACTAGAGATGGGGTACTCTTGGTAGGGCGGATCATGCTCCCACTTACTTTGGGAGATCATAGTAGACAAGCAACTGTCATGGTAAACTTCCTAGTCATAGACTGTCGCTCAGCTTACAATATGGTGCTAAGACGACCTGCCATGAATGATTTTGACATAGTAACATTAACCAAGACATTAACCATCAAGTTCCCGACCCCGAGTGGAATTGGGTGCATACACATAGAACAGCAAGTAGCCCGGTGCTGCTATGAAGAGGCAGTTAAACTCGGGGTCCAAGGGAAGAAAGTAAACATTGTGTCCAAGGGAGAACCTTGAGCGAAAAGCAAGAAAGGGGTTAGCCATGACCTAGACCCTCAAGAGGTGGACACTGAGTGATCCACCGGGCCAGTCAAGGAGCTGGTTAGTGAGACGGATGAACAGAGATACCTCAAGTTGGGAAAATGCCTACCACTTGACATAAAGGTACAACTAATAAGTTTTCTTAGAGCAAACATTGATGTCTTCACTTGGAACCATGAAGATGTGGAGGGGATTGACTCGAACATAATGTCACACTGACTGAACATTGACCCCCAGGCTAACCTAGTTTGCCAAAAGAGGAGACCGATAACCACTGAACGATATGAGGCGCTTAAAGAGGAGGTGGACAAGTTCCTAGCAAATAATTTCATCTGCGAGGCACAATACCCCACTTGGGTGGCGAACCTTGTACTCATCAAAAAGAAGAACGAGAAGTGGAGAATATGTATTGATTTCATTGATCTCAATAAGATGTGCCCTAAGGATAATTTCCCTTTACCAAGGATAGATCAACTCATGGATGCCACGGCTGGACATGAACTACTCAGCTTCATGGATGCCTACTCAGGGTATAACCGGATCCCGATGGCCACTCAAGACGAGGAACAAACCTCATTCATCACCGACCGTAGACTATACTGTTATAAAGTTATGCCCTTCGAACTCAAAAATGCAGGGGTAACCTATCAGCGGTTGGTGAACATGATGTTTCGGGAATAAATCGACAAGACTGTGGAGGTATATATGGATGACATGCTAGTGAAATCTAAATGACTTCTCGATCATGTCTGCGACCTTGATAATATGTTCCAGACCCTAAGGAGGTATCGGATAAAGCTTAATCCACACAAATGTGCATTCAGAGTAGCTTCAGGCAAATTCCTCAATTTTATAGTGAATAACAAAGGGATCGAGGCAAACCTAGAGAAGATCAGGGCACTGCTCGATATGCATTCTCCTGTGGGATCAAAAGACGTCCAGAGCCTGAATAGCCAAATTGCTGTGCTCAGCAGGTTCATCTCCAAATCAATAGACAAGTGTGTCCCCTTCTTTAACATCCTTAAGAAGGCAAAAAGGTTTGAATGGACCCTCGAATGCGAGGTTGCATTCCAAGAGCTCAGGATATATCTCAAACAAGCACCTTTCCTTTCTAAATTGAAAAAGGGCAAAAGACTAACTGTATATTTGGGCATATCTTAGCATGCCTTGAGCGTGGCACTTATGCAAGAAGAGGGGGGATTCAACTCCCCATCTACTACATGAGCAAAAGACTTCTAGATACAGAGACCGGATATTCACCTATGGAGAAGCTCGTCTATTGCCTAATTACTGCCTCAAGGAAGCAACGGCCCTCCTTCCAGGCCCACAGCATCAAGGTCCTCACTTAGTTCCCCCTAAGACAAGTTCTACAGAAGACGGACCCCTCGGGATGATTGCTTAAATGGGTGATCAAACTCACGTAGTTTGATATTGAATATAAGCCAAGAACGACTATCAAGGGCTAAGCACTGGCAGATTTCATTGCTAAATTCACTAGTGCCTTACAAAATGAGGTAGAAGTCCCTAAGACCCTATGGTGGGAACTATTCGTTGATGGATCATTTTGTGATCAAAGGGCCGGGGAAGGAATGCTTCTTATTAGTCCGAAGGGGCACAAGGTCTTTAGCACCTTGAGGTTCAATTTTCAAGCTACGAACACTAAAGCTAAATATGAAGCCTTATTGGCAGATTTACGATTAGCCAAAAAGGTGCACATCGAGAAAATAAAAGTTCACAGTGATTCACAGTTAATTGTCTACCAAATAAGAAGTGAATACTAAGCATGGGGAGAGAGAATGATGAGGTATCTCCAGAAAGTTCATGAGCTATTAGGTTCCTTCTGACAATTTGAGATTACTCAAATCCCGTGAGCCCAGAACACGTATGCAGACACTTTGGCTCACCTGTCTACCACTGACAATCCAGACCTCATCGGAGTAGTCCCAATAGAGCTCCTTCCATCCCCAAGTATCGAACAAGGAGATGTCGTCATGGCAATCACCAAAATGCCTAACTCCTGGATGAATCTGATCATAGACTACCTGCAGAATGATAAGCTATTAAAAGATAGACTCGAAGCATGATGCCTGTGAGCCCGAGCTGCCAGATATTACATCTACGGTGATGCACTCTATAAGATGGGGTTCATGACCCCACTTCTAAGATGCATAGATGGCGAAGACTGCAATACTGTCTTGGAAGAGATTCATTCGAGACATTGTGGAAATCATGCTGGGGGTTCTCCTTGGCACAAAAAGCCCTTTGACAAGGATTCTACTGGCCGACGATGAAGCAGGATGCTATCGACCTCGTCAAGAGGTGCAACAAGAGCCAGAGATTCTCAAAAGTGCCACGGGCTCTACCAGCCTATCTGAAGTAGATGATGAGTCCATGGCCATTTGCAATTTGGGGGATGGATTTGATCGGACCACTTTCTAAGGCACGCAGAAACTATAAATATGCGGTAGTAGCGGTAGACTACTTTACCAAATGGGCAAAGGCAAAAGAACTCGCTAAAATCTCATCTGCCAAGATCAAGAAATTCATTTGGAACAATATTATTTGCAGGTTCGGCGTCTCTCAGCAGATCATTACTGATAATGGAACCCAGTTCATCAGCGAGCAATTTATCAAGTTCTATGAGGACCTCAAGATTGTCAAAAGTTTCACAGTCGTAGACCACCCGCAAGCCAACGAGCAAGTAGAAACCGTCAATAAGGTCATCAAAAAGATCTTGAAAACTAAGTTAGAGGCTAGAAAGGGAGCTTGGATAGATGAATTACAGTCAGTACTATAGGCCTATAGGACCCCGCCTAATAGCTCCACAGGGGAAACCCTTTTTTCTTTAGTATTACAGAACTTAAGGTCGCTATGCAGAGAAGAATTGCCTTTAATCTAGAAGACAATGACCAGCTGATCACTATAAACCTAGATCTCCTAGAAGAAGCGAGAGAAAGAGCTAGCCTTAGAGCCGAAGTCCATCAGTGATGAGTAGCGAGATATTACAACCCCAGAGTGCGAGCTTGAAAGTTCAAGCCTGGAGATCTCATCTTACGTCTCGTCCTTCCTAGAACTTGCAAACCCAGCAAAGGAACCTTAGGACTAAACTAGGAAGGTTCGTATATCATCAAGAGAATCATGAGTGATGGAGCCTACCATCTGGCGGACATGAATAGAATGGAGTTCCCCCACACTTGGAACATCGAGCACCTCCACCGTTACTACTAATAAGTGTCTTAGTGTTTCATAATTAATTCATTGTACATATGAATGTGATTCTTTGAGTTTTCTTTTTGGAATAAGATTGGAAAATTTTTATGACAAATTACATGCTATGAGAATGTGTATGTTAAACTATTGTTTGAGCATGGGTGAAAAAGAATCCAGTCAGTCATGTACCAACATGATAAGGATAGAAAGAACTCAACCTCTTCATAAAAATTGTACAAGTCATTCGTAAGGTCCATAACAAATGCCAAATGCATCGAAAGTTCAATCATACAACCACTATTCTATAGGGATGGGGGCTCAGGGGCTGAGCCTTCAACGGGCTATGAACCAGAAGCTAGGAGATATAAAGCATCAGGCACAGGAGCAGCATCGGTGGCTTGGGAGTCAACTTCTCCCTAAGCTGCAATATTTACAGATGAGACATGGGCTTCGGCACTTAGATTCTTCCTCACAGCTTGAGCCTTCCAATGAGTATCCCCCTCGATGGCCAGGGGCTGAAGAAAGAGTAGTTCAAATCAGGATACTTTTGCCATAGTGTGTAAAGAATGACTTAAGAATAGCCCTCCTTATCTCTATGGCTGTCTCTACCACATAAGAAAGTATCTCGGTCTTGGCCTTTGCCACCTTCTCATTAGCCAGCTACAACTCTCCTCTCAGCATCGTCGCCTCCTCAGCAAAGGCTTTGGCCCGCTGCTCTACGGCTCTCACTTTCTCGTCAACAGTACTCGCTACCCTATCCAGATGTTGCAACTATACCTAGACATCGTAGAGGTTTATTCTTGCCTTGGTGAGGTCATTGGTTGTAAGACCGAAGTTTATCTCTATGTCCTTACGATGCTTCATCTTGTGAGATAGCGCAATGTCCAATTCACTTACCTTTTCCCTAAGCTCCTGAACCTCAGCTTGATGAGCCTTCATCTCATTCATGAAAGTCGATCTCTCTCTATCTTGGGCCTCACACTTAGAAGCGATCTTCATCAACGACAACACACTCTACCAAAATAGACAACAGTGCCAGATCCAACAATAAGTCATATGCTTAAGACGAGTAAGGGTACACACCGTAAGACCCTGTCGGGTGGCGTATCCTATCAGATTCCTAAGTGGGAGGTCTTCGCTCTCAATTGTTGGGACCTTACTGCCATTGCCCATGACTACAAAAAAGTTATTGACTAGCATCCAAGTGTGCCTCTCCGTCTCAGAATCGGGCTCAACTAGTGGTTTTGTAAAGTCAATTCCCAATGGATTTGGAAGGATCCCCCCTCTTGCTCCTAGGCAACCCTCTGTCTCTTTTGGAGAGGGCCGAAAAAGTCAGGAGGACTAGCAGCACTGAGAACTTCTGCCCCTTCAGAGTATGGCAAGGAGGTTGGATCCAGAAACAAGGCTTTAACAGTAGTGAATGGTTGCTCTGTAGTGGTCGGGGTTACTTCAGCCTCTGTAGTAGCTAAGGCCTCAAGAACCGGCCCCGCATCAGGAGCCGGAGGCTGATCTACGGCAATATGGGGTGAAACAACAATGTGGCCTGAAGGAGCATCACCCTCGCTATCTAGAGAAGGCATTTGGAGAATCAAGTCCATAATCTTCTCATAATCATCAAAGTTCGCTGGCCAAACTTCCATCAGCTGGCAGATTCCTATTTCACTTGTCACGACCGTATTTAGTGGTGGGGTAAGCTTATAGAAGCGAAAAGCATCCTTGCCAAACCTATAATCATTCTGGAGATCTGCCAATGAGGTGAATTGATGAAGAACATCTAACTCCTCAGCCTTGAGAGCTGGCCACCTACCGATACCATCTACAAAATTAAACAAAAGGTTAGAATTTGGAACAACAAGCTAGATTCCAAAGCAAATACTAGAGAATATATGAATAAGCGAGTTCATTCAGACCCAGCCCACCTACCTGGAATGAGAACGAAGTCAAAATTCTTGAGGTATTTTAGCGAAGGGCACGAGACATAGAACTAATGAGTTTTGTAGCATCCTGCATTAGATTTTCCCTTCACACCTCCCTAAGGGAGGATTTCCTTATGAGGCGTCTACCTCACTGAAAGATTGTAGAGCCAATCCTCTGAATTTGCACACCTAAGGTCATATAGGTAGCAGAGGGTTTCAGGTGAAGGTGGGGGAAGGTCGTTGACCTTCTGAATAAGAGTCAACAAAATCAAGGTGCTATATGAATTTGGTGTTAATTGAAAAAGGCAAAGCTTTACTTTATTCAAAAATTTAACAATAAAAGTCTGAATGGGAATTTCAGCCCTACGGCAAGATGCGGGATGCCAACAGCTATGAAGCCATGAGGGGGATAAGTAGCGTCGTCGTCAGAAGCGGGAACCATGACGCTGCACCCCTTGGGAATGCGATTTGATTCAACGACCGAGATGACATCCTGAAGTCACACGGTTGATTTGTGATGCTTAAACGCATAGCGATCTGGGCACTGGCCTAATGTCGTCCTCTGACCCTCTTTCGAGTGTGGGGCCAGGTTCAAGATGACTTCCCTCCTGGTTGATGTCACGACCCTAACTTGCCGAGCATTTCTCATGTCCGAGGATGAGTCCAATTTGTCATCCTCACTCTTAATTAGGTGGCAGCGGCACATATGACCTGCTCCCATCTATAAAAGAAAATATGGAAATAAAAAGGCTGATTAGTTCATCGAAAGCGAACCATACCAAAACTCTATTACAGACCCCCTACTCCACAGGCCATGCACACCCTATGCCACCGCACCGATGAATCTAAACTTCGGTAGATGGATAATATGCTCCAAAAGGGGAAATAAAATGACAAGAAACCTAGACACACATGGGGAGTTTTGAAACCTACCAGTGACATGACTACCCTACTCTAATTTGAGACTGGGCATTCAAACCACTTCTATTCCCCGGCATTACCAATCTCCTAACTACTCGAACAAGATGAAACCCCTAATCTCCTACAAAGGAAGAACAGTGCACAAGACACAGAGTTAAGGGGAATGTACCATAATTGCTGGAGATAGAAAGTCTAGAAGAAACAAGAAATAGCTGCAGGAACAAGAAGAATGCGGTAGAAACTGGTAGCAAAGGAACAGTGATGACAGCCGGAGAGACAAATGGGGTGAGAGTGCTAGAAGACTGAAACTTTTTTTTCAAATGACTAAGTGAGAGGGAGAAGGAAGACTCTCTCGAATTAAAAGAGGGGACATAACCCTACCGTTAGATTGGAGGATATGACAATTACCTACGATCCGATGGTCCAGAAGAGTTAGCGGCCAATGAATGATGGTATAGTGTATGTACGCCAAAAGCTGAAAACCATAATTGCCTACTGCCGTTGGGAAACGAAACGTCGTGCATGCAGGACAAACAAGAAAATGAAGCGGTCTATTAGGATCACGCATCATGGAATACCAGGGCCAAATAAACATCTCGCGTCCAAGTAATGCGTTAAAAAATATAGAATTCTTGTGCGAGCCGCGTCCAAGTAATGTGCTCGCCTCACATAGAATTCTTGCATGGAACGACCTTGCATCCAAGTAATGTGTTATAAGATGTAGAATTCTTGCACAATTCAGAGGGCTAAACGCACATCTCGCGTCCAAGTAATGCATTAAAAAAAAGTAGAATTCTTGCGCGAGCCACGTCCAAGTAATGTGCTCGCCCCGCACAGAATTCTTATGTGAAATGACCTTTCATCCAAGTAATACATTATAAGATGTAGAATTCTTGCGTAGGTCAGGGGTTAAACATACATCTCGCATCCAAGTAATGCGTTAAAAAATGTAGAATTCTTATGCGAGTCGCGTACAAGTAATGTGCTCACCCCATACAGAATTCTTGCGCAGATCGATCTTGCATCCAAGTAATGTGCTGGCCACATAGAATTCTTGCACAAGTCAAGGGCAAAATAAAGATCTCGCATCTAAGTAATATGTTAACCATGCATAGAATTCTTACACGAGCCACATCCAAGTAATGTGCTTGCCCTGCACAGAATTCTTGTGCGGACAAGCTCAAGACCTCGCATCCAAGTAATACGCTAATCACATGCAGAATTCTTGCATGAATCGGCATAACCTATTAGCAATACGGCTCAAATCTTTTAAATAGGATTTTATTAATTAAAGCTAATTAGCTCGTATTTTTTATGACAAAGGGCAATTGTCCTGTTATATACTTTACACAACAATTGTTGAATGGTAATTTTGCAAATGTGAATCATGTTGCCAACAACAACTAATTAAATTGTCCATACAATGGACTCAAACAAACAAAGAGCAGAAATAGGATGCTTAGGGTTGCGATAAAAGAACCCTTTAGCAGAGCAAGCTTACATCAGAGGAACTAGTGTATAGAGTCAAAAGCAAAAGGCCTAAAAGTTAAATAATCCCACAAAGGGAAAGAAAACCAATCTCCAAGAAACGAACTCCCATCAGGTGAAGCAAATGGGACTAGCTACTCCTGTTCACAGCCTCCTTCAGCTAGCGAAGCGTTTCCTGACCCTCTAAACCCATAGCAATCTAAAAAGGGATTAAAGACACCGCTACCAAGGCTAAAATCCATAGGAGAATTGTATAAAAAAAATTCCAAGATCTGTACAAAGCTTCCCGAAAGCCAAGAATAGAAGCTGTGCAAGGAAGTTATGTGCAACAGACTATCTATGTCTCCAAAGCCTCTGTAACAAACAATTCACATCCCAAGAAGACTTCTCCAGAAGCCAAACCATCAAGGGGACAAAGTACCCAATCAGGGCATCCATCAAACAACCCCACAAGGAAGACAAACCTCACAAGCCTTTATAAACTCACCTAGGTTCATCAAATGGTCCAAGAGACATTCGACTGCTCCAAATCGATCGGCCCATGAACAACGAAGGCTGCCACGTTGATGGCAGAGATAATACACAAAAGAAAAGACATGACAAGAAGCATGGGGAATGAAAGTCCAAAAAGACGAAAATGGTAATACTCCAAACTGAATCATCCTGCAAATGCTGAACAAAGACTTTGACCACTTGTTTGCAACTCCCAGCCCATAAAATGAGCTGAGAATTGGGGGGCTTATGTTATATGGATTTCCCAGAAGCATGTTTTGGATTGGTTAAGGTCCGTTTGGGGGCCCAGTTGGTCTGGTAGAAGTCCAAGCATTGGATGTCATCGAGCGAGAACCCAAGATCATCAAGGATGAGCTGGAGATATCTCACATTCCTTCAAGCGAAAGAACACATCTCGCTGAGGGATCCCCTAACTCCTTAGTGAGAAGCCCATGGCCCTCAGAGGGGGTGATCAGACGCAAGTGACAAGGTCAATCAGAACAATCATCTTGCTCAACTCCCAGCTCGTCCACTTACAACAGTGGCCTGTACGGAGCCCAGTCAACAACCCAATGCACCCATTCTTGTTGATAGCTCAGCCTCCAAACTTACACATCAGCCCCCCCGAAAATCCGACAATGATTTGCTCAGTATTAATTATTTGGTGCCAAGCATTAAATGTCTAGAACGGCAGAAGTAATCATTTCACAATTTATAAAATTACACTTGTAACCCTTCTCCTTTCTATATATAGGGGAAGGAGGCCACCATGTAGAGAAGAGGAAAAAATACATGCAAGAACTCTGCCAAAATAGGGAGTGAATACTATTCATTGAGAGAAGACTCCATTGTTGTATGCACACTCTGTATAATTAACCTCTCGGAGAGATATAAAATATCAACGTGGACGTAGGGGCCAAATTGGCTTTAGCTGAACCATAATAAACTCCTGGTGTCGCTGTCTCTTCTTCTTTCTCGCTATCTTCCTTTTACTTTTTCTACTGTATCAAGCTTGTAGTCAGGGGTAACACTGAACTCAATTAGTTAACTGGATTTTGGTGTCAACAATTATATTTGGTCTCTATTAAATAAAATATTTTATTTTGATCTATTTAATATATAAATTGAATCAAATTGGATCCATATCGATAACTTTTGTCAAATTTAAATTAAAAAAATCCTAATTAATATACATATTTTCAACAGAACCCCTAGCTAGCAAATCATTGAGAAGAAAATTAGTAAAACTTACCTTGTTAAGTTAGAAAATGTGTCTCATATGATTCATTTAAGACAAAAAAAAATACTCAAATTTGACCATTAACATCATATGACTGACTAATTTCCTTATGAATAATTATTAACTTGGGATTCTGTTACAATTTTGCATGTAAATTAAGATTTTTTTGTCTTCAATTTGACTAACATTATTATTGTGGACTGAATGTAATCCAATTTATATATTAGAGAAATCAAAATAGAATATTATATTTAAAGAAATCAAATAAAATTAATTTGTATATTAAGGAAATCAAAATTATATTTATGTCTTTTTATTTCCATAGTTTCTCACTCCTTTTTTTTTTCTATCTTCTTGTTATCCTTCATGTTCTCATTTATTGCTTCTATGCCTCAATTTAACCAGAGATAATTTTACACAAATACAATTTTTTCATACAATTTTTATATGTTTAATCATTGGATTAAAACCCATTAAATAATGGGTTGAGATTGTCTACTATAAATATAATTATAATTAAGCTGTCGATCATTTATTGGCATAAAATCTATAGTAATTTGTGTGAGTGTCAAGCGATCCACCAGCAATTCAAACTGCAGTTGTGCTTACTGAGGCAACCCATTTCCTAGAGGAATATAACAATATACAGCAAAATTTGTCGGAACTTCTGTGAAAAAGAATTGTATGGGATAGGCCATAGCATATTACTTGACTCCACAACAAATCCACATGCAAATTTGTGCCGATGGTTA